>JAKLTH010000080.1:0-129207 GCA_025175895.1 Wurfbainia villosa | reverse complement strand
ATATATGGTAAAATGAGACTTAATAATAACAAATGACAATTAATATTAAAATTTAGGTATTATTATACCTATACATTTTATTTGTCATACTTTGTTTGTCATATAACATGTCATGACATCATATATACTTTTAATCATTTAATATGTCATGATCATGTGTATGATTAAGGTTAAATGTCATGTATGCGTAGATTCCATCTTATGCCATGACATCATGATTATGAGCATGTGTTTATTTATATCATCATTAATGCCATAATCATTTATGCATTAATAAAAATTAAGTTAAGGACAATGACATGACTTGAAGTCCCATTTATAAGGGAATCAAGTAGCGTTGCCTTAGAAAATGAATGAGGCCTTAGTTTAAGATAAACCAAAATCCACATCTCACATCTAAATTGACATGTATGTGTATTTATACACCCTAGATACATGTGAGATAATAGGATATGAGTTAAGTTTAAGGTGCATAGTTTTTTCATCTAGATGAACTAAAACTCATATGAAACCATGTAGTGGATCATAGGGAAAGCTAATGTGCAAGTCATGTGCATTGAGCCCATTGATCATGATCCAATATAGGTTTTCAAAAATATTTTAAAATCATTTTAGAAAATTTTGGTGAAGTATATCTTTTGATAGCAATCACCATTGATGAAGTTGATAAAAAGTGAGCTAAACATTGAAGGTTTTTTTCACTTTTGAACTTTGTGTCAATTTTGCTATTTTATGGGTAAAATATTTTTCTAACACTTTTCACCCATTGTATGTGTCATAAGTATTATCGTATGAATTTTCATGATTTTTCAAAATCGTAGAATTATTTATGAATTTCTAAAATTGATTCGATAATTGAAAATTAGAATTTTTTGATTATCGATCGACTACTTGTCGACAAATGACTAGTTGACTGATAGAGTCGACTGCCAAGTTGAATTCGGAAAAACAAGGTATGTTTAGCCCATTTTCAGCTATGTTAGGGTTTTCTAACTACTCCTAACCTTAGGATATGCTTTGGGAAGCATTATAAAGGGTGAAAATCTATTGGATATGGATTAGGAGAGTTGTTAGGATGATGTATCAAATTTAAGGTATGGAAAAATTCAATATTGAACTTTAACCTTATTTGTTGATGATTTAGAGTTCCTATTGGCTTAGAGACTTCCCAAGGACATTGTTGGTGCAATAGTCAAGGAGAAGCAAACCTTTAGGGGGAGTGATGGATGTGCTCTTCCTCATGAGGGGGAGAAAAATGAGAATTTCAGATACCCAATTTGGAAATTGGGAGAGTTTGTAGGATTGCCTCTCTTGAGTGATATGAGACTTATCACTAGGAAGATTGTAGGCATCCTAGATATTTTTGGACCAAGGGGGAGATTGTAAGATCTCATTGGGATATGAGACATTGACCTCCCTGAGAGAACCTTTTTGATGTTAGTCAAAAAGGAGGAGAAAGGTAAAATTACCAATTTGGGATAATTGATTGGTAAGGGAATTTGAGGTAGGGGTCTAACTTAAGGGTGTTTTTGTCAAACATCAAAAAGGAGGAGATTGTTGGTGCAATCGGCCCAGGTCACAATTGACCAGACTCGAGTTTGACTCGAGCGATGTTTTGATGTTCGACAAAAATATATGACAATGTGATTGTCATGGTAAAGTCCAAGTTATGGGTACTTGGCATGGAAAGTCCAAGTGGGACACTTGGCATTGGGAAAGTCCAAGTCTTGAGTACTTGACATGTAAAGTCCAAGCATGGGTCTTGGCAAAGGAAGGTCCAAGCATGGGTCTTGGCATGGAAAGTCCAACATGGGTTGGCAAGGGAAAGTCCAAGCTTGAGTCTTGGCATTTGGAAAGTCCAAGGGGAATATTGGCGGCGTAAAGTCCAAGCGAGAGTCTTGGCGGCATAAGACCAATGGTTGGCTGCGTAAAGTCCAAACGGGAGTCTTGGCAGCGTAAGTCCAATGTGCCTTGGCAGTGTAGACACCGTTAGCATGACAATAGCCGATGGAAGCATCTGAGGGCTAGCGTATGGATGAACAAGTCATGGATGACTTGGAGGGATCTAATAGGCGCAAGGTTGACGAAGGTGGCTAGAAGGCTTAGGTCTAAGCTACGGGTGGTCTAGCAAGTATGGGGACACCATACTTGAGGTTAAAACCTCATGTTTGAGGTTGGCAGTCGACTGACAATATGGCTGGTTCGACTGCCGTGAGTTGACTAGAGCTTGACTGCCGGTTAAGGGCTAAAAATGCCTTAGCGATCGATGATAGATTGGTATCATGGATAATCGATCGGCTTCTTTGAGTTTTGAGTTTTTTGTCTATAAGAACGAAACGATTCGTTGCCAAGCTAGGCGATCGGCTATGGGCGCTAGCAGTCGACTGATGAAGTCATCAGTCAACTACCAAGAGATCCGTTGGAATTTTTCCAACGTGGATTGAGTCATTCTCTCACGACAACAGTGTTGGTAGTCAACTGGGGCCTTATGGCAGTCGACTGCCAAGGTGGAATCCAGCTCAATGCAGGTTAAAAATAGGAGCTCGAGGATGATTTCAGTATTGGTTCTTTGGGAGCTTTGTTGAGGCATTTGAAGGCGAATTGCAGGTGCATTTCAGGGTCCTTCAAGCTCATCCAAGCAACCAACAAGCAAGTGCTAAAAAACCTAGATTGTAAAGTACTCTTTACATTTCATTCATATTTGCTTGTATTTTTTTCTTATTGCTGTAAGAATACTTGTAAGAGGTTTCTTCGCCTCCGACTTGTTATCGAGAAGGAGTATTTGTGATTAGTGGTGTGTGTTTGCATCGCTAGGGCTTTTAGAGCCCAATCAGTGGAGTAGGAACCATACGGTTCCGAACCACATTATATTTGGTGTTGTGCTTGTGTTCTTGTTGTATTTGCTTTATTATTGTATATTCCACTGCGTATAACAAATTTTGTAGCAAGCACGCAATCAAATTCCAATCGAGCAACGACAATGCTATTCACCCCCCCTCTAGCGGGCGCAATGTTTCTAACACTTAAGAAATAATGAATGTAACCTTATTCAGCATAAATATAATTTTGATTTTGGAGAATGAGAAAATGTACCTCTTCTCGTTAAAAAATGACTCTTTGAAATAGGTAAAATATCATAACATCACCCTTCAAAGTAGAATGAATAACAGAAAATTACCAACCCCACGCTGACATCATTCTCTTCCTCCCGGGTGTCTTTGACTTATCTGTTTTTCAAAAAATGACTTTGTGCTCGAGTCAGTCATAGAAACATTCTTTCGCCTTCTGACTCCTCTGATCCACCACCGCACAGGGATAATAGCTTCGGCTATCACTGAGCTATAAAAAATATTGACAATTTGACCTAGAGTTTTGCCTGGTCATATCGGAATGAATTTTGTACTCTTGTCATCTTCAATAATGCATCTACCTTGAACCCAACTCCTCCAATACACCATCGCACGGGGATAAGGGTTTCGGCTGAAGCCAAGCTATAAAAATAATGACAATCTAACCTAGGGCTTCGACTGGCCAGATTGGAATAATTTTTTTGCTTTCGTCATCTTCAACAGTGCATCTACTTTGAATCCAACTCCTCTGACCCACCACCGCACGGGGATAGGAGCTTTGACTGAAGTCAAGTTATAAAAATAGTGACAATCTGACCTAGGGCTTCGCCTGGTCAGATCGGTATAATTTTTTTTTGCTTTTGTCATCTTTAACAGTGCATCTACCTTGAACTTAACTCCTTCAATCCGCCACCGCATGGGGATAAGAGCTTCGACTGAGGACAAACTATAAAAATAGTGACGATCTAACCTAGGGCTTCGCCTGGTCAAATCGGAATAATTTTTTGCTCCCGTCATCTTCAACAGTGCATCTACCTTGAACTCAACTCCTCCGACCCACCACCACATGGGGATAAGAGCTTTGACTGAGGCTAAGCTATAAAAATAGTGACGATATAACTTAGGGCTTCGCCTAGTCAGATGAGTATAATTTTTTGCTTTCGTCATCTTTAACAGTTCATCTACTTTGAACCCAACTCCTTCGATCCGCCACTGCACAGGGATAAGAGCTTCGGTTGAGGCCAAGCTATAAAATAGTGACAATCTGACCTAGGGCTTTGCCTGGTCAGATCGGTATAAGTTTTTACTTCTGACATCTTCAATAGTGCATCTACCTTGAACCCAACTCCTCCGATCTGTCACCGCACAGGGATAAGTGTTTCGGCTAAGGCCAAGTTATAAAAATAGTGACAATCTAACCTAGGGTTTCACCTGTTCATATCGGAATAATTTTTTGCTTCCGTCATCTTCAACAGTACATCTACCTTGAACCCAACTCCTCCGATCCACCACCGCACGGGGATAATAGCTTTGGCTGAGGACAAGCTATAAAAATAGTGACGATATGACCTAGGGCTTCGCCAGGTTAGATCAGCATAATTTTTTGCTTTCGTCATCTTCAACAGCGCATCTACCTTGAACCCAACTTCTTCGATCTGCCACCGCACAGGGATAAGAGCTTCGGCTGAGGCCCAGCTATAAAATAGTGATGATATAACCTAGGGCTTCATCTGATCAAATCAAAATAATCTTTTGCTTCCATCATCTTCAACAGTACATCTACCTTGAACCCAACTCCTCCGATCTGCCACCATACGAGGATAATAGCTTCGGCTAAAGGCAAGCTATAAAAATAGTGACAATCTGACCTAAGGCTTCACCTAGTCAGATCGAAGTAATTTTTTTCTTTCGTCATTTTCAATAGTGCATCTATGTCTTAAACCCAACTCCTCCGATTTGCCATCACAAGGGGATAATAGCTTCGGTTGAGACCAAGCTGTAAAAATAGTGACAATCTGACCTAGGGCTTCATCTAGTCACATCGAAGGAATTTTTTACTTTCTTCATCTTCAATAATGCATCTACCTTGAACCCAACTGCTCTGATCTACCACCATATGGGGATAATAGCTTCGACTAAGACCAAACTGTAAAAATAGTGACGATCTGACCTAGGGCTTCACCTAGTCATATCTGAGTAATTTTTTGCTTCCATCATCTTCAACAGTGCATCTATCTTGAACCCAACTCCTTCGATCCGCCACCACACAGGGATAATAACTTTGGCTAAGGCCAAGCTGTAAAAATAGTGACGATCTGATCTAAGGTCTTGCCTTCTCATATCAGAATAATTTTTTGCTTTCGTCATCTTCAACAGTGCATCTACCTTGAACCCAATTCCTCCGATCCGCCACCACACAGGGATAATAGCTTCGGCTAAGACTAAGCTATAAAAGTAGTGATGATTTGACCTAGGGCTTCGCCTAGTCAGATTGGAGTAATTTTTTGCTTCCGTCATCTTCAATAGTATTTTTACCTTAAACTCTACTCCTCTGATCCGCTACCGCATGGGGATAAGAGCTTCGACTAAAGCCAAGCTATAAGAATAGTGGTGACCTAATCTAAGGTCTTGTCTTATCAGATCGGAATAATCTTTTCTTCCATCATCTTTCATAGTGTATTTACCATAAACCCTACTCTGATCCGCAATCGCACGGGGATAATAGCTTGAGCTAAAGTCAA
The DNA here is from genome assembly GCA_025175895.1 of Wurfbainia villosa. Taxonomy (NCBI): domain Eukaryota; kingdom Viridiplantae; phylum Streptophyta; class Magnoliopsida; order Zingiberales; family Zingiberaceae; genus Wurfbainia; species Wurfbainia villosa. The sequence goes on along the minus strand of JAKLTH010000080.1, from coordinate 123,617 downwards.
AAATTGTAAGAATAGTAACGACCTGATCTAAGGCCTTGCCTTCTCAGATATGAGTAATTTTTTCTTCCGTCATCTTACACAGTGTTTTTACCTTAAATCTTACTCCTCCGATCTGCCACTGCACGAGGATAAGAGCTTCGGCTATCGTCGAACTGTAAAAAAGAATGACGATCTGATCTAAGGCTTTACCTCCTCAGATCGGAATTATAAGATATAAAAAAATAATAAAAATAAAATAAAATATACCTTGTTAATTAGGAAATTATCTTATATAATTTCTCAAGAGTCCTCAGGAATTTTTCTGGATTTAAAAGGAGTTCATACGAGGAAGATTAAAGCCTAATTAGGAGTTTGGGCTTAACTTAGGTTGGACCTTGACTTAAAGCTAGCTCAATCCAATTGAACCGACTTTAAAATACCCGAACCCAACCCGAACACCTCCTCAGCGCATTTCCTCTTTATCATCGCGATTATCTTGCAATTTTTGCTTCTTCCTCGCTTCTCGTTTCTTCCTAATCACAGCTGCTACCGGCGACGTCTTCTCCCCGGTGCACCATCGTCGATCGGTCTTCCTCTTCTGGCGTTATCGAGATCTTCATTGAGCATGACGGCCGCTACCTTTCGATCCTCCTCGGCCGAGAACCACCGGTATGCCGACTTTCCGATTGGATCTCACATCTTCCGACGATTTGCCACCGTCGACGCCCAGCTAGTCGATCTACGCCCCGATGCTACCAATCACCACTGTTAGAGCTCTCCGTCACCGGCCCGGTCGAAGCTGCTCATCGTTGCCACTTCATCGCTACCAAATCCCTACTTCTTTATCTTCGATTTTCCTTTTCTACCATTTTCTTTCTCTCCATCATGCACCACAGTAGCTGGATGCGTCGGCGCCTCTCCAACAGCTTCTTCCTTTCTCCGATCCAAATCACCAGCCACCGGTCGCATAGTTGCCTGCCCCGTCGGTGAGCTGCCTCCGCCGGTTGCTGCTGTAGCTAGGAGAGTAGATTGGAAGGGGAATTGGTGTGAGATGCATTGCAAGGTAGGTCTTGGTGTGAATTTTGTTCACAGCAACTCGTAAGCTGGATTTGTGTGTTGTCACAGCAACATTGAGTTTTATGGCTTTGTTTTCAGCAGGTTGAGGACATTCCGGCCAGCAGCTGGGATCTTTGATTCGGTTTCCTTATGTGTGTGATCGAGGTGGAGCTAAGGAAGGCTGGGTTTGTATCGACAATATGAGGTAAGTGTAGATCTAGGTTTTATAGAATGTGGGATTTGATTTGCAGTGTGTTTAATATTGGTATGGTTGTATAGCTGCAATTAGGTGAAGAGGATGATATGAGTTATGTTTTGCCTTAATTTGGTTATTTGATGTAGATTAGGTACTCTAAAATGGGACAAAAAGTTGTGCGGGTAAAATCAATCAAGGTGAGTTGTGATGCATTATGAGGATAGATGTGAAGACTTGATTAGGTTAATTGGATAACTAGATCAATCTTGTTGATTAAGATACAAGGTTGATATAGGATTTGATTCGATCATTAGATGTGTGATGGTACTTAACTGTATCATATTGTTACAGGACTTTGAATGTGATGGATACATGGATGTGGAGATGGATAGCACATATTACATATCAGGTGGGTAATATTTACCTTGGTCAGGTAGTTTGATCTGAATCTGGTGCATGAATTTGGACTTATGCTATTACTTTGACCTTAAATCCACTCTTATTTAATCATATGCTTGTACTGCCTTGACCTTTGAGATATATTGTTGTTACTTCATTGATTATCTAGCACGGATATGAACTATAAACCCTATTATGTGTTAGCTGATGGATGTTCAGTAAGTACAGATAGTTAGGGTTATCTTTGTGACCTCAAATTGGGTTATTGTGTTACATCATTAGGGTTAGGTGATGGATCAAATTATGGAGTAGATTGTTGTATCATACACATATTAGTTGTGCATCTATGGTGGATCTAGTCGTCTATGTATAGATAAGTGTGTGGTTATCAGTATGTGGCTATAGACTGGAGGTCCTAGCATGATTGTATATCACTTATGGATCGTATATATGGGTATGGTTATATGGATTGTCGATAGTATCTCGCCACGGACTGGAGTTCTTAGCGCGATTGACTGTCAGTTGGATATGACTCTCTGTGTGGTAGAGAGAGTGCCTTGTGGATTAGTAGTCCTTGCATAGTTGACTTATGGTTGACCAGAACTCTCCAGGGGATAGGGAGGGTTGCGAGGATACTTGTGTGGAGCTATGCATAATTACATTGCATGCATGCTATTGACTGGGTCTCCCTTGTGGTTGAGACGGGTCGTCAGTCATCCTGCCTCCTCGACCACTCGGGGTAGTGGTAGCAGGGTTGAGGGTGGAGCATTGGATGTGCCGCGCTCGACCACTATAGACGGTGGTAGCTGGAGTGGCATGCAACTTATCCTGTCGTACAATACTCGACCACTCATGGGTAGTGGTAGCTAGAGTCGCTTGCAGCAGGGACCCCTAGGATAGCATATAGCTCTATGACGGCTAGCTACTATTTCATACTACCCAACTCGGTCACTCGAGAGTGGTGGCGGCTGGAGTCGAAATAATTGTCATATCGTGCCACCCTGGCCACTCTGGGGTAGTGGTTGGACGGGTCTGTAGACAGTGACCATGTATATGCATTGCTGATATATATGTATGCATGTATTTGATATATGTTTCACATATGCCTGTGAGATGTTGCATTTGATTGAGCTATGATTGTTGCATATGCTTGTACATCATGATACATGTCATTTGCATATTATATACTGCTATGTGTTGAGCATGATATATGTGTTGGTTCAGACTGTTGTATGCATTTGATTGGCGTCATGTCAAAGTGTGGTATGGATCGGGATGTTATTACATGTGATTATATACTGTTCATATATTTGAGTGTTGGTCAGGTATGGGATTGACTTTGTACGTTATATGGGTTGTGTTATTGTATATCTGTTCAGGATGATATAGCTTATGGTGTTGCAGACAGTCAGGTACGTTGGTACATTACTTCGTGTTCAGTTGATTAGTTTAGTATATACATTGAGTATGACTTTACTGTAGTTACTTGTTATTAGATTTGGATAGGACTGTATGGCTATTGGACATATTTTGTATGCCTGTAAATATTCACATGTATACTTGTAGATCTCTATATTCTATATGTTGTTTATGCACTTTCTATATATTACCCCTGAGTTTATACTCACCACCCCGGACCCTGAGTTTCTTGTCGCTTAGGTAATAGGTAGAAGATTACCTTGGACGTTCGGAGCTCCACCAGCTGATCCCATCTCACACCGGACGAATAGATATTTGTTTCGTATTGTTGTATTCTTGTGGATTGTCGTTTTGGGATTTTACCCTATATTGTTTCCGTATTTACGATATAGGGATGTGTTGTATGTATTTGGTCTTTGATGCGATTTCTGTTATAATTCTTGTTGTGTCAAAGTCACTCCGGAGTGCACAGTTGGGTTTTTGTATCTTGTTTATCTGTCAGTATGTTTCTGCTGTGTTTAGTATATTCATGTTTGCCTATTATGTTGTTGTTGTGGGCCTACGGGCCTTGTATTAACCAGATATATTGCCACGTACAGAGGAGATGTCGCCTGTTTGCTTTTCGGCACGGCATACTCTCGGGGCATGACAATTTTATTGGTATCAGAGCCCTAGGTTGCGAAGTCCATTTTCGAATTTTATTTCGTTCGGACATCGAGTTTTGCTTTACTCGGTTTTGGTTTGTGAGTTCTGGGATTTGGCTGTTGCGGGACATCTCCGAGCTACAAGGTTTAAGGTATGATAATTGTTATCACATATCCTTCTGTTGGCTATGCATTTAGTTACTTATAACAGGGATGACTTGTAGGGTGTTGGTTAGTATTCGTAACCGTGGTTTTAGTTGACCACGGGAACAACATGTTGAGGTTATTAGACATGTACCTGCTATCGAAAAGGTAATTACCTTTGAGAGCCGACTGATACCGAGTCGGAAAGCAGGAGTTAGGTAGTCACATCTCTTGTGGAGATCAAAGATTACAACCCTAAGAATTTTCACTAATTAGGTTTGTCAGCTTATTACCTGAGGGGTAATGGACCAAACGAGTATACTATTGCTGATGCAGATAGTAGAAAATTAGTGGATGATATTCATAGGGATTTTGATCCATGGGATGGTCATTCTAGGTTGTATAACTTTGAAGGTACTTTTGAGTACTTAACTTATGTTATACAAAGAAAGTAGTGTTAGTTGAATACCATTATCCGGATATAGCCGGTACTTGGTGGAAGATATAGGAAATAATCTACGGGAAATAATATATCACTTGGTCACAATTTAGTGAGGTTGTGAGAGAGTATTTCCCCACGTCATCTTCTTTGACTTATTGTCAGGGAATTCTTGAGCTTTGAGTAGGGTGATCGCTTGGTAACGAAGGTACCATGCAGAGTCGTTAGACTTGTGAGGGTTACGACCACCTAATAGCTCAAGAATATGATTGGGTTGGTTTTGGCCATCCACAGTTTATTGGCTGATATTTTGATCAGGATGTTTCGATCTTCTACCAGATCCTACCGAAAGTCATTAGACCGAGCCATGTGTATAGAAATGACTATATAGCAAGTGTTTTAAGAGTTGGAGATTTGATAAGCAGACATTGCAAGTCAAATTATTGGAATCAGAAGTCTCCGAATGTTGGACAAAAGGAGCAAGATTGGAGTCATGGGCCACCAGCGACTATTGGAGAGTTTTCCGATCATAGAAGACCGATTGCAGATCGTCAGCATCTTCTCATGTTTATCAGCGAACTCAGAAGAAAGACTCCGAAGGGTTTATGTGTGTGCAGTGCGGGTCACGACGAGACGCAGAGTCAGATTATCCAATGGATCATTTTATCCGTTTCTACTATAAGTAGCCGATATCTACGAGGAGAGTATGTACTTTGAAGACTCAGTTGAAGACTATGAATAAAGCTTTCGAGAGGACAATCCACAACCTCGGAAGCTAAGATCATTGTAGAAGATTGAGTTATCATGTCAACAGCGATCTACTACCTCAGATATAGTTGGAGCTTTTTGATACTTCCATCTAGGAGAAGTGAGTTACTCGGTATCAATGAAGACATCTCGAAGATTCGACATCCGCGACAACAACTGTTACCTCCCCAGGCGTAGTTATGCTTTGTACAGAGGAGAGAGTATATGACGATGGTCGTATCTATGCTGTATTCTCCAGTTGCAGCTATACCATTTGCAGAGTTGGTGCGTGCTACGATGTTGACAGTTCTTCAGTACCTTACAGCTGATTGTATAGTCTCTGCCAGTACAACAGTGTTTACCATCTCCGCTGTAGTTGTTTGTACTCGCTCAGTGATTTCAATTCCTCCATGATAGTCTTTTGCATCTACATGAGCTCAGCCGTCCAAAATAGATGTTGGATGAGTTTACATGATTACTCGAGAAGAGATATAGTATACCGAAGAATTGGTCATTCGAGGTATTACTTTAGGTTATCCTATTTGCGGATATATCGAGATATACTGTAGTTACAGGTAGCTAGGGCTAGAATATTCTTAGATAGGATTAGAAGGGTTCCTATCGACTTGTGGGTTGGTGATTGTTCTCTACCGTCCGGTAAGATGTTGATCAACAACCAAGAAGTCAAAGGATACCCTTAGCCCATGCTAGACATACCTCTACTATAGACATATCCTTACGGATAGTTAAATTGTTGAAATGAGGTATAACATATATCTTGGATGTGTGAATAATCCGAGGGTATTCGAATGTAGTTTCGGATGAACTCCCGGGCTGGTCACTGCATAGGCAAGTAGAATATGCGATTGGGGGTGATTTCGAAAATAGTTCCGATATTGAAGACCTCATACCGGGAGATGATTTTATTGGTATTAGTGTTGCTAAACACTGTGGAAATTAAAAGAATGTAAGTTGCGATTATATGAGGTATTGGATGGGAGATTTATCTTTCCTAGTGTTTCTTCTTGAGAAGACTCGTAACTCTTTGTTAAAAGAGAGATGAACCTTTGAGGTTATGCATCGATTATCGATGATTGGAATGCAGTGGTTGAGAATAAATATCCTTCGTTGTGGATAGATGATCTGTTTAGATCAGCTAAAGGACACCTATATATATCCTAGGGTTGATCTATGATTGGAGGGTTGATATTGTAATGACTTAGTGTCATACAATTATCATTGTTGGTGTGATGATTGATATGTCATCAACGTAGAGTAAAAGGATGCAGGTGTGTAGAAGACGACATTTCATACTTGGTATGAATTTTAGGAGATGTTGATAATGTTGTTATACTTATCGATGATTTAGTCGTTCATGGATTTTAGGAATCAAGTACTCTTGGAGTATTTGAGATCGATTGTCATCATATCTGTGGAGGATATATTTATGGATATATTCCCAATCTTGAGGGAAGTTGTGGTTTCCCTAGATTGATTTGGTATTTACCGTAGATGTGGATAAGATGTTCTAGAGTTACTATACCGCTGACTTGTTGGACCAAGGAAGTGATGGGAATCACTTAGTCAAAAGCTTGTGAAACTAGGTTTCAGGGCCTAGACAATAGTTGATTTTGTAGTTTGATGTTGGGAGTGCCAACACGTAAAGGTGGAATATTAGTGACCAGTAGAGTTACGTACCGTAATGGAAGTGGTAGCCTAGTACGATGGACAACGTTGGGAGATTATCTAGAATTCGAAAAGGACTTGATAGGATTTGGGTAATCGATGATCGATTAGCTAGGTCCGCTCATTTCTTTCCAAGCCGTAAGATGAATTTCATTGGATCGCTGGATGGAATTATATCCATGGAGTATCCTTGAGTATCATTTCTGATAGTGATTCATGATTTACCTTACGATTCTGGCAAAGTCTCCAACATGTCACAGTTATAGAGCTCCACTCTGGTACGATTATTTACCTTTTGATAAGTGGTCAATAGGAAGGTGTTATTCAGACTTTAAAAGGTCTGTTAAGAGTATCTATGATAAATTTTAGAGGCTATCAGTACCCCACTTAGTCACTTGAGGCGTGTGACTTTTCTCCAGATACTTAAGATGGTTTTTGTGACATCTCGTACTTATACATGAGTCGAAAATTTGGGAACCAAATTTTTATTAGTGGAGGAGAATGTAAGATATAAAATAATAATAATAATAATAATAAAATAAAATATACCTTGTTAATTAAAAAATTATCTTATATAATTTCTCAGAAGTTCACAGGAATTTTTCTGGATTTAAAAGGAGTTCATACAAGGAAGATTAAAGCCTAATTGGAAGTTTGGGCTTAACTTAGGTTGGACCTTGACTTAAAGCTGGCTCAATCCAATTGAACCGACTTTAAAAGACCCGAACCTGACCCAAACTCCTCCTCAGTGCATTTCCTCTTTATCATCGCGATTATCTCACGATTCCTACTTCTTCCTCGCTTCTCATTTCTTCCGAATCACAGCTGCTACCGGCGATGTCTTCTCCCTGGTGCATCATCGCCGATCGGTCTTCCTCTTCCGGCGTTGTCGGAGATCTTCATTGGAGCAGTCGGCCGGTCGCCGCTGCCTCTGCTCAGTCCTCCTCACCGCGAGAAGCAGCTGCCGTCGACTTTCCCGAGCTGGATCTCACCTCTTCTGATGATTTGCCACCGTCGACGCCGAGCTAGTCGATCTCCGCCCCGATATTGCCAATCACCACTATCAGAGCTCCCCGTCACTGGCCCGATTGAAGCTGCAAGTCGTTGCCACTTCATCGCTACCAAATCCCTACTTCTCTATCTTCGATTTTCCTTTTCTGCCATTTTCTTTCTCTCTGTCGAGCACCGCAGCAGCTGGATGCATCGGCGCCTCTTCAGCAGCTTCTTCCTTTCTCTGATCCAAATCGCCAGCCGCCAGTCGCATAGCCACCTGCCCCGCCAGTGAGCTGCCTCCGCCGGTTGCTGCTATAGCTAGGAGAGTAGATTGGAAGGGGAATTGGTGTGAGCTGCGTTGCAAGGTAGGTCTTGGTGTGAATTTTGTTCACAGCAGCTAGTAAGCTGGATTTGTGTGTTGTCACAGCAACATTGAGTTTTATGGCTATGTTTCCAGCAGGTTGAGGACATTCCAGCCAGCAGCTGGGATCTTTGATTCAGTTTCCTTGTGTGTGTGATCGAGGTGGAGCTAAGGAAGGCTGGGTTTGTATCGACAGTATCAGGTAAGTGTAGATCTAGGTATTATGGAATGTGGGATTTGATTTACAGTGTGTTTAATATTGGTATGGTTGTATAGCTGCAATTAGGTGAAGAGGATAATCTGAGTTATGTTTTGTCTTAATTTGGTTATTTGATGCAGATTAGGTACTCTAAAATGGGGCAAGAAGTTGTGCGGATAAAATCAATCAAGGTGAGTTGTGATGCATTATGAGGATAGATGTGATGGCTTGATTAGGTTAATTGGATAACTAGATCAATCTTATTGATTAAGATACAAGGTTGATATAGGATTTGATTCGATCATTAGATGTGTGATGGTATTTAACTGTATCATATTGTTACAGGACTTTGAATGTGATGGATACATGGATGTGGAGACGGATAGCACATATTACATATCAGGTGGGTAATATCTACCATGGTCAGGTAGTTTGATCTGAATCCGGTGCATGAATTTGGACTTATGCTATTACTTTGACCTTATATCCACTCTTATTTAATCATATGCTTGTACTGCCTTGACCTTTGAGATATAATGTTGTTACTTCATTGATTATCTAGCACGGATATGAACTATAAACCCTATTATGTGTTAGCTAATGGATGTTCAGTAAGTATAGGTGGTTAGGGTTATCTTTGTGACCTCAGATTTGTAGGGTCGATATGTATGTTGGTCGGCTAGAGGGGGGTGAATAGCCTAATACGTAGACGGTGGAATTTTCTCGTCGATTGCTCGTCTACAAATTCGTTAGCGCAAGCGGAAAGTATAAACAATAAAGACAAAGCAATAACAAGAATACAAACGCTAACAAAGGATGTAACGTGGTTCACGGCTGCGCCGCTAATCCACGGTCCCGATTCATCCAAGGTGAATCACTCCTTTGCCAAATCCACTAGATCTCTCCTTTGCACTAAGCTAGGTGGAGGTAACCTCTTTACAATCCCTCTTCTTACAATAGAATGAAATAATAGCAAGTAAGAAGAGTGGAAATTTTTTAGGGCACTTTGGGAGAAGATTAGAGCATGAACATTAGCCTCCCAAAGCCCCTCACCCTTCCTCTTTATAGAGGAAGAGGGTTTCTTCCCATTGACACAGGAGCAGTCGACTGATATCCCTATCAGTCGACTGGTCCTGTAGCCATTGCCCAATAACGGCTACTTCCAGGCCGGATTCGCGGGATCCGCGACCTGATTTTCCAACAGTCATATGATCAGTCGACTGATGTCGACTTCTAGTCGAGTGTTCGTGAGCTTGACTCGCTTCGCGTTCGACATCGCTTCATCATCATTGCCATTCCATGGCGGTCGATCGATGGTCTACGCTATGACATTCCATGGCAATGATCATTGGGCTAAAACCCACCAGTCGAACACCAGTCGAACCCCATTCGACTCAGAGCAGTCGACTGCCATGATGTCGGGAAATCTCATCCGACACTTAGCCAAATGACCAAGTTTCCCCTAAGATCACTACCCCTTCCCGGGTTACATTCGTTCACTCTCATCCCTTGGAGTCCCTCGCCTTTGAAGTTGTCTTCGTCCGACCACGTCCCTCGGATGCGCCAAGCGCACGGCTCTGCAACGCCATCCTTCGCGTTTCACCCTGAAGTCTACTTCCTCCGGCTTCACTCCAAGCTCCTCGTCCGGCGGTCCCTCGGATGCTCCAAGTGCACGACTTCCGCAAAGTCATCCTTCACCGACTCAAGGACCGAGTCATGAGATGTGAAACTTGCCAAAGCTCCATGTGCGAATTACTAAGTTCTGCAAGACTCCAACACACATATCAAATCACAATAACAACCTAACTTAAACCCTTTTCCACACACATCAAAATCATATCACGGGTTGATTGCCCTAACAATCTCTCCCTTTTTGATGTGTGACAATCCGTTTAAGTTAGGTAAAAACATTTGATAAAATATTAAGGAAAGAAAGAATGTAAATAACATGATTAGCAACTCTCCCCTTTAATACATGAAACTCTCCCTAAATATAATTCCCCCTTACTTAAACAAATATATTTCTCCCTCTTTGACACTATCAAAAATATTAAACAAAGTTTATCTAAGCATGACATCAAGTTTAGAGGGAAACAAAAGCCAAAACATGCCTTAAAATTGGATAAAAGAAGTTACTGGGCATGTTATCGAGTGAGCAGTTGACTGGTTCAGACTACCAGTCGACTGGCACGCAGATTTTGGGATTTTGAGTTTTTCAGGGTGGATTTCAGAAATGCATTAGAAAATCTATAAAATTTGAAAAATCATGAAATTTGGGGAACATATTTCTTGTAAGTATATTTATCAATGAAAAATAGTTTTCCATGAAAAATCATTATATTTTCAAGTATTTGCCAAAAATCCAAAAGTTTCAAGAGTAACTAGGTTTTTGATCAAGTTAGTATCAAGTTTAACACCTTGTTTTGCTTTAAATTGTTTCAAAATATGAACACTCAGATTTTAAAGTAAGAAATTGTTTTGAAAACATATGAAATATCCAACCATGATCTTTGGGTAATATGTCTATGAATTAAACATAAGTCTTCTCCATGATTAGTCTATTATTGCTATTTTAATACCTTAAATGACCATCTAAATGCCATAGGCACTAGTAGACATTTGTATCATCCTAACATCTCACACATGCTAAGTTCTCAATCAAGGTAGCCTATGGTGAGTGTGAGATGTATCATAAAGGTATTTATATATACTTAACCATTATTTTCATGCAATTCTATACAAGGTTAAGTATCATCCTAATAACCCACATGATCATAAAGACATATATGAATTTATTTCACATTATGATCATGAAACACATGTATTCATCAATTAATAATCATGCATTATGTATGATTTATGATAATAGGTCAAATATCACCTAAAGCATGATCTAAACCCTAGTGCCCATAATTATATGTCAAACATTAAGATCATAAATCATGATTGCAAACATATATAACAATTACATTAATCATCATGATTTAAGCATTATTATCATTTTATGGGCACATTATCATCACCCAACACTATGCTAAAAATGAAGTCCCACCATCCTAAGTCAACCAAAAATATGATATAAGTAAATTGCATATGGTTGACTATCCTAGGGTTTTCCTAACCATTAAGGATGGATTTAGGAACCCAAAATAAGTTCTTTCCTATGGGGTTCACTAAATACTCCTTAGGGATCCATTTTCTTCTTTTTGTCTTCTTTTTGTCTTGACCCCTAGCAATCAAGCATTTATAGGCCTTTTCATTTTTATTTTATTTATATCCTAGGCCTTTCTTGTTGAAGCTTGCCCTTTGGCTCCCTATAATCATGTTAAGAGTGTTGGAGCAAATTGTAAATTTTTCTAGGGCCTTGGTCAAGTGGTCTACCTTTTCCCTTAGGACTCTATTTTCTTCAATACATGCATCATTAACATCAAACGGTATATAGTCATGTGAGCATGCATTATTTAGGCTAGAAGAAATATCATCATTAATATTTAAGCATGCTTTTTCTAATTTTTCTTCTAAGTTCTTAATTTGATCTAGCATGCATTTGTTCTTTTTCTTTGCCCTAAACAAGTCCTTAGTGAGGCTAGAAATAATTGACAAAACTTTCTTGGGGGAAAGATTGGTTACCTCACTTACCAAATCCTCTTCCGATGATGAGGATGTAGAAGAAGCTCCCCCTTCACTCGAGCTCTCCTCACTTGAGCTTGCTTCTTCATTTTCGGAGGAGGAGGAGTTTAAGTCGTCAAATGCCATTAATGCCAAATTTGTGACAAAGACATTTTCTTCCTCGGATGATGATGATGATGAGGAAGAAGGGTCATCCCAAGTCCTTGCTTTTAGTGCCTTTGCCTTTCCCTTTTCTTTAACTTTCTTCTCTTCTTCCTTCTTCTTGCTCCCCTTCTTCTTCTTCTTTTTCCTCTCCTCTTTGCTCTTGTTCAAGAGGGGACAATTGTCCCTTATGTGTCCCTCTCCTTGGCAATTATAACAAATCACCTTCCCCCTTGGTCTTCTTCTCCTATCATTAGATTTATTAAATTTAAAACCTTTTAATGCACGCCTTACCCTCCTTACCATATAAGCTTCTTCCGTGCTATCCATGGAGGAGGAGGAGGAAGCTTCGTCGGAGGAGGAGGGAGTCTCCATCTTCTTCTTCCCTTTGTTGGCCATCAAGGCTACTCCTCTTGAAGGTTGAATTCTAGGCTCTTCTACTATTCCTTCAAGCCTTGTTTCGTGGAGCTCCATGGTTGAGAAGAATTCCTCCAAGGTGCTAACTTCTAGGTTCTTGGAGATGTAAAAAGAGTCCACCATTGAGCTCCATCTTGAGGACCGGGGAAAGACATCTATAGCCTTCATGAGCATGTCCCTATTTGAAAGCTTCTCTCCTACACTAGATAAACCGGTTATTATCTCTTTAAATCTAGAGTGTAGTGAGGTTATCTTTTCTCCCTTTTCTAATTTGCTGTTTGATAGTTGGGAGCGAAGGAGATCTCTCCATGCAAGCTTGACCTCCGAGGTACCTTCATGAAGCTCTACTAACTTCTCCCACATCTCCTTGGCGCTAGCACACTCCCCTATCCTATTCACTTCTTGTTGGGGGAGTACGTTGTAGAGATGATGTTTGGCTTTTGAGTTTGCCAAGTACTCTTCCCTTTGCCTCTTGCTCCACCTTGATTTTTCCAATGGCTCCCCTTCTTCATCCCTAGGCATTTCGAAACCGTTTTTCATAATTAAAAGAATTTCGAAATCGGTTTCGAAAAATACCTCCATTCTCTTTTTTCATTAAGAGAATTCTCCTTCAAACTTCGGCGGATGAATGTTCGAGCCGACCATCCTTGATTGTGCTTGTAGCGGCGGTTAGTCCGTTGACAAGCTTCCTTGGCTCTGATACCACTTGTAGGGGATCGATATGTGTATGTTGGCCGGCTAGAGGGGGGTGAATAGCCCAATACGTAGACGGTGGAATTTTCTCGTCAATTGCTAGTCTACAAATTCGTTAGCACAAGCGGAAAGTATAAACAATAAAGACAAAGCAATAACAAGAATACAAACATTAACAAAGGATGTAACGTGGTTCACGGCTGTGCCGCTAATCCACGGTCCTGATTCGTCCAAGGTGAATCACTCCTTTGCCAAATCCACTAGATCTCTCCTTTGCACCAAGCTAGGTGGAGGTAACCTCTTTACAATCCCTCTTCTTACAATAGAATGGAATAATAGCAAGTAAGAAGAGTGAGCATTTTTTAGGGCACTTTGGGAGAAGATTAGAGCATGAACATTAGCCTCCCAAAGCCCCACACCCTTACTCTTTATAGAGGAAGAGAGTTTCTTCCCGTTGACACAGGAGAGGTCGACTGATGTCCCTATCAGTCGACTGGTCTTGTAGTCGTTGCCCAATAACGATAACTTCCAGGCCAGATTCGTGGGATCCGCGGCCTGATTTTCCAACAGTCATATGATCAGTCGACTAATGCTTTCATCAGTCGACTGATGCCGACTTCCAGTTGAGTGCTCGTGAGTTCGACTTGCTTCTATGCCCGACACTGCCTTCATCAGTCGACTACCATTCCATGGCAGTCGACTGATGGTCTGCCAGTCGACTCCCATTCCATGGCAGTCGACTGCTGGGCCAAAAACCCACCAGTCGAACACCAGTCGAACCCCGTTCGACTCAGAGCAGTCGACTGTCATTTCATGGCAGTCGACTGATGTTGGGAAATCTCATTCGACACTTAGCCAAATGGCCAAGTTTCACCTAAGAGCACTACCCCTTCCCGGGTTACATTCACTCACTCTCATCCCTTGGAGTCCCTCGCCTTTGAAGTCGTCCACCACATCCGGATCGCCAAGTGCTCTCTGATTGCCATCCTTCACGTCTCACCATGAAGTCTACTTCCTCCGGATTCACTCCAAGCTCCTCGTCCGGCGGTCCCTCGGATGCTCCAAGCGCACGACTTCTGCAAAGCCATCCTTCACCGACTCAAGGACCGAGTCATGAGATGTGAAACTCGCCAAAGCTCCATGTGCGAATTACTAAGTCCTGCAAGACTCCAACGCATATATCAAATCACAATAACAACCTAACTTAAATCCTTTTTCATACACATCAAAACCATATCACGGGTTGATTGCTCTAACAAGATTAGTTCGTGTTACATCATTAGAGTTAGGTGATGGATCAAATTATAGAGTCGATTGTTATATCGTACACATATTAGTTGTGCATCTATGGGGATCTAGTCGTCTGTCCATAGATAAGTGTGTGGTTATCAGTATGTGACTATGGTGAAGGTCCTAGCATGATTGTATATCCCTTATGGATCGTATATACGGTATGATTATATGGATTGTCGATAGTATCTTGCCACGGACTGGAGGTCTTAGCGTGGTTGACTGTCAGTTGGATATGACTCTCTGTGTGGTAGAGAGAGTGCCTTGTGGATTAGTAGTCCTTACATAGTTGACTTATGGTTGACCAGCACTCCCCGTGGGATAGGGAGGGTTGCGAGGATACTTGTGTGGAGCTATACATCATTACATTGCATGCATGTTGTTGACTGGGTCTCCCTTGTGGTTGAGACGGTCGTCAACATCCCGCCTCCCCACCACCGGGGTAGTAGTAGCAGGTTGAAGGTAGAGCATTGGATGTACGCACTCGCCACTATAGACGGTGGTAGCCGGAGTGGCATGCAGTTGTTGGATCGATGCGGTTCGCTAGAGGGGGGGGGGGGCGAATAGCGAAAAAAAACTTTTTCGTAATCGTTCGTTAAGGTACAAGTAAAACGCAGCGGAAAGATAACAATAAATAAATAAAACACGAGGGTTTTTACTTGGTTCGTAGCCTACGACTACTACTCCAAGGCCCTAGTGGTCCTTGACCACGCATGGAGGGCAAAATACTAACCAAACTCCTCCTCGTTGGAGATAGGAGTTAAACGAATACAAAACTCGATAAAGACTCAAGGTAGAGGGACACTCCCCCTCTCCTTGATATGATTTAAAGCTTTACTAAAAGAAATAAATTGAAATACAATTTAGAACTTTCGTTACCGACGACTTTAAAGGTTGGAGGTTGAAGCTCTAGTCGTCGTCTCGGCAGTGCTTCGTCGTAGGGATGTCGGAGAGTCAGAGCGTATCAGAAGCACTTGAAAGCTTTTTAATTGATGAAAAACCCTAGGTTTGGCCCTCCTTTTATAGCCCTTGAGCCCCTCATCGAATGGGTCTTTAGCCAATCACAAATGGGCACAAAACCCCTTGAAAAATGGTGATAACTCTTGACTACTCGAGGCTGATCCTTTGACCGTGATCGATCGATGGCCATCATCGATCGGTGATGCGATGGCTTATCGATTCGATTCGACCTCAGCGGTCATTGTTGTGAGTCGAGTCCTCCAAGCCGGGCGATTGGTGATGCTAGTTGCAAGGCAAGGTTAGCTCAACAAAAACATAATTTCGATGGTCGTCTACCATCCGATCTCGACCTAGACCATCTATAAGAAGTCTTTGGTCGGATCTCGCCAAGATCATCACCGTAAAGAGGATACGACCTTACTTACGCTCGCACACGAGCTTACCTCAGATCTACGTGTTGCTTTTGCTTCCGGCCTTCCACTCAATTCCTTCGGCTCCCTCCAAAGTCTCTTGAGTGTCGCCCGACCACCGCGGCTTCCTCCGGGTGTCGCTAGCCTTCAGCTCCAGCGTTGAGACTTTTCTGCACACTTGATTTAGCTCATGAGATAACAATATATGCTTAATTTTGTATCGTTTGCTATAATCAAAACTTAGGTTCGACTTAGGTGCCTATTGCACCAACAATCTCCCCCTTTTTGATTTATGGCAAACCCACATACAAAGTTAAGTAAATAGCGAGCATGAAGAGTAATAATGTGCATGAGAAACAAAAAATATGAAGATTAAGTTGGAGTAGTAAGGATTTTCTTCAAGTACTCCCCCTTGAGGAAACCCCCCCCTTGACCGAGGGTGAGTCTTAAAGAAAGTCCTTAATCCTCCCCCTTGAGGGTTGCTTTAAGTAATTAACATTACTTAAAGTTGGTCTTAGTAAAACGTTTTAGTTAAGCCCTTTCTCCCCTTAAGTAAAACATTAACAACATAAAGTTTAAAAATAAGTTTAAGTAAAACGTAGACGGCACAAATAAGTTTAAGTTAAGAATTCTTTGGCCTTTTGGTAAACGTTAACTAAGTTGTAACTTTTGGTTTAAATATGAAGTAAAAAAAAATTTGACCCCTTAACTTTGGCCTTTTTCTCCCCCTTTTAGTATATCGAAAAGAGTAAGGGTGTGTGGAAAACAAAATAAGTGTTAAATTTAAAGTCCAAGCATGTTCCCATTTTTATAAAAAAATATCAAAATAAGCTCATCTATAAAATGTTCGACTCATATTTGGCTTGATTGATATGTAAGATCAACCAGTCCTGGTAAGAGTCGGTTAGTATGTATGATTATACTCCGTGGTTCATAGCGATACACTAGCTCTACATCTGGAACTGTGAGTAAGGTCCTAACATCTCATGCCCATCTATTGGCTAAGTACACAAACACATTAGTCCTATGTGTTGTGAGATGTACTGGCTCCTTAAATCTATAGGTGCATGATATCTAAGGTATGTCCTATGCTAGTTCCATAAAAATGAAATTAAAGAAATAGTAGTAAGAACATATAATTTGCATGTACCTATTTTATTACGCACATACCTAATTTTCATCTTAATAGACTAAATTCGACTTCGGGTAGGGGTTTAGTAAATAGATCTGCCAAGTTAGACTTCGATTCGACGTATTCGAGGTGTATGGCTCCGTTGGCCACATGTTCTCGAATGAAATGGTGTTTGACCTCTATATGTTTGGTCCTAGAGTGACATATCGGATTCTTTGTAAGATTAATTGAACTAATGTTATCTACGTGAAGTTTAGTATTCGTAAAGTCTAACTTAAAGTCGCGGAGAGTGTGCTTCATCCAAAGAAGCCGCGTGACACACTCACCCATCGCGATGTATTCGACTTCGGTGGTAGATAAAGCAACACAGTGTTGTTTCCTACTGCACCAACTCACTAGACTCGAGCCGAGAAGTTGACAACAACCACTCGTGCTCTTTCTATCGAGCTTACTACCGGCATAATCCGAATCGGAGTAGCCGATTAGTTCGAACTCCGTAGATCTAGGGTACCAAATACCAACGTTAAGTGTACCCTTAAGATATCTAAGGATACGCTTAACTAGAGTTAGGTGAGACTCCTTAGCACAGGTTTGAAACCTGGCGCACATACTTACTGCGAATAGGATGTCGGGTCGACTCGCAGTTAAGTATAGGAGACTCCCTATTACGCTCCTATAGTATTTTAAGTCAATGGACTTACTTTCTAGGTCTTCTCCTATGTTAACATTTATCGCCATTGGGGTGTTTATTACCTTAGCATCTTGCATTCCAAATCTTTTAATTAACTCCTTAGTGTATTTTTGTTGATATAGGTATATACCATCCTTAGTTTGTTTAATTTGTAGACCTAAAAAGAAACTTAACTCACTACCAAGTTCATTTCAACTCACTTTCCATGAGTGAAACGAACTCGTTTAGTAAGGCTGAGTTAGAGGTTCTAAAAATTATATCGTCTACGTAAATTTGAGCTATGAATATTTCTTTACCTAAGGTTTTTACGAAAAGAGTTGGGTCAACTAAGTCTTGGTTAAACCCTTTTGACTTAAGATGGATTGAAAGTCTCTCGTACCAAGCTCGAGGAGCTTGTTTAAGTCCATAGAGAGCTTTCTTAAGTTTTAGAACATGGTCGGGTTTATCTAGATTTTCGAATCCGGGGGGTTGGCTGACATAAACTTCTTCTTTAATGTATCCATTTAGGAATGCCGACTTAACATCCATTTGAAACAGCTTAAATCCTCGATGTGCGGCATAAGCTAGCAACATTCGAATGGATTCGAGTCTAGCTACTGGGGCATAGGTTTTAAATCTAAGCCTTCGACTTGGCTAAACCCTTTGGCGACTAACCTAGCCTTGTTTCTAACTACTTCACCTTTATCATCAAGCTTATTTCGAAACACTCACCTTGTTCCAATTATCGTTTTGTCTTTAGGTGGTGGTACTAATTCCCACACTTCATTCCTAGTAAATTGAGCTAGCTCTTCTTGCATTGCAATAATCCAATCGGGATCAAGAAGAGCTTGTTCAATTGATTTGGGTTCTATCTTTGAAATTAAGGAAATTTGACTAAGGTTCCTATAGGATGCTCTAGTTCGAACTCCTAGATTAGGATCTCCTATCACTTGATCAATAGGGTGGTTAGTCTGAATCCTAGATTGGGTTGGGTTTGTGTCACCTAATGCTTGATCAATGGGGTGACTTGGTTGAACACTAGTTTGGTTGGAGTCATCTATCACTTGATCAATAGAGTGACTTGGTTGACTTAGGTTAGGATTAACACTAGACCTGATCTCCGGATCAGAGTTAGGTCTAGTATGAATCGGCTCGCTAATTGGGGTTGTTGGGGGTTTTGTAGGTTCATGTCCTTCATCAAATACTACATTGATAGTCTCCTCGACTCTAAGGGTGTCGTGATTATATACTCTATAAGCTCGACTTGTAGTCGAGTATCCTAGAAAGATTCCGGTCGTAGTTTTGGATGTAAATTTCCCTAGGTAATCCTTAGTGTTTAGGATATGTACCTTACACCCAAATACCCTAAAGTACTTGATGTTGGGTACTTTATTGTGATAAATCTCGTATGAGGTCTTAAGGTGCCTTTTACCATAAGGATCCTATTTTGGACATAGCATCGTACTCACGCTTCGCCCAAAACCTATCGGGTAGGTCGTATTCGCTCAACATGGTCCTAGCGGCTTCTTGTAGAGTTCTGTTTTTTCGCTCCACTAGGCCATTTTGCTGAGGGGTCCTAGGGCAAGAGAATTCATGGTGGTATCCGTTTAGGTTACAGAAGTCGGTGAACCTTTGATTTTCGAATTCACCACCATGATCGCTTCTAAGTCTTTTAACCTTAAGGTCTTTTTGATTCTCGATTAATTTGAATAGATTGATTAATTGATCTAGGGTATCATTTTTATGTTTGATGAACCTAACCCAGGTAAACCTGGAGTAGTCGTCAATTATGACTAAGCAATATTGACTTCTATTGAGTGACTTGGCTCCATGTGAATCGAATAGATCCATATGCAGGAGCTCAAGTACACTTGAGGTTCGTTCTTGGTTAGTTAACTTGTGTTGTGTCCTAGGTTGTTTTCCTTGTTGACAAGCATTACAGATTTTATTAACCAAGTTGTTGAGGTTGGGTAAGCCTCTGACTAAGCCACTCTGACTCATCTTGTGGACGAGTCTTGGGTGCGAGTGACCGAGTCGTCGGTGTTACAACCATGATTCCTCTTCCTGTGTCATAAGACATTTGGCTGAGGATTTGATTAAGTTAATTGTATAAATGTTATTTGTCCTAGTTCCTTTGAGTATTGTTTTAGCTGTTTTATTTGTTTTAATTACACATTCATTTTCTAAAAATACGACCTTATAGTTATTGTCACATAATTGGCTTACGCTAAGCAGGTTATATTCAAAATTCTCTACAAGTAATACATTTTTAATAACAAAATTCGAGTTAAGCTCGATATCACCTGATCCGATGATTTTGAGCTTGCCGTTATTCCCAAAGGCTCGATCCTTGTCGTTTGAATCGAAGCTTTGTGAATTTGAGTTGATCCCCATCATGTGTCGAGTAACCGCCACAACATCCATTGATCCTACACACAAGGTGGTTGGATTGGATGTTAGATTTTTTTTTTTTTAAAAAAAAATTGTTGTAAGTTGTTAAACCTAGGTCATCTCACTGTGTCTATATGATCAAGCATGTTATACTTATGTGTTTTTTGTGAGATGACTTCCAATTAAGTTGATTAAGTGTATTTAGGTTCAAGTAATTTTATGTTAGATTTGGATTTGACCCTAGGCTTGTCAAGTTTACCTTTTCAAGATCATGGTTTCCAGGTCGTGGCGAGGCACAGGGGCCTTCTTTTATCGGATCATCGACCACTTCCTTAGACAAAGCCATGTTCAAGAAAATGATGACTTGACTCACCTAAGATTATTTCCTTGTCTAACTGGTTATTTTTGAAAAGAGGCTCCCCGAGGCTCAATCTTTTCGAAGAATTTTAGTTGGTTATGTTTTTGAAAAGAGGCTCCCCGAGGCTCAATCTTTTCGAAGAATTTTATGTTCATGTTCTAAGTGAGTTCACAAGTTTTAAAGTACAAACTTTCTAAGTTAAAGCATGCAATTTCTAAGTTAAAGCACAAACATTCTAAGTTAAAACATGCAATTTCTAAGTTAAAGAACAAACATGTTTTGTACTGGCTCCCCCTAGACCGTTGAATCGGTTCGGTCTATCCACATAGTGGATTTGGTCCTTGGGAATCCAGTACGGGTTGGATCCTAGAGTTGAAATCAAAAGGTTCTTAGGGACCCATGCTTGGACATGTTTCCTATGTCGACTTACAATCGACATATACGACCTATTAGTCGTGTTTGAGTTAAATCCTAGTCCAACCTTGTTGTACACGGCCCTTTGAGATCCAAGTAGGAGGTCAAGTCCTTTGGATCCCGAAGTGAACCTTTCCAACGTGTTCCTAAGATCTTCGACTTGACTTTTGAAGAGAGAGTTCTCAACTTCGAGCTTTTCAACTCGAGTTGAGTCCTTCTCTTGAACTCGACTAGTCGAAGAGGTTAGGGAGACCTCGTGTTTGAGGAGTTTAACCTCCTCAACAAGGGTCTCGACCTTGGACTCGGACTTAGCTAACTTCCTAGACAAAAACCTAACCGTATTATGTAAAGTATTAAATAAAGTTCGACTTACTTTAAGGGTATCTTTTGAACCGGATGCGTATCCGTGGCTTGACTTGAAGGTAGCTTCGTAGTCCGAGTCATCCTCAGGTTCTGACTCAAGTTCAGGCTCGATCTCCGTGTCCGACTCAATTGATTTCGCCATGAAGACGTGGTCTTCGTCTTCTTCGGATGATGCTTCTTCCCATGTCGCATTGAGGGCCTTCTTGTGCTTAGGTGCTTGGTGGTTCAGCTTGGGGCACTCGGACTTGATATGTCCAAACCTGTTACACTCATAACACCTAATATTAGAACTTTTAGGCTTACCTTGGTTGAGTCGAGTCGTGGTTCGCTTTCGTCCCTTGGCTATCCTTCGAGCTAGGTTCATTAGTTCGACAGTCAACTCCGGGTCAACTTCTTCTTCGGACTCGTCTTCCTCCTCGGTTGGTGGTGGCTTGCTTGCGATTTTCTTCTTCTTTGATCCTGCAAACAAGGCTATACCCCTCTCGGGTTCCGAGTTGGACTGCTCATGTAATTCGAAATCGGAAAAGAGTTCATCTAACCTAATTTTAGAAAGATCCTTGGAGACCTTGTAGGCATCGACCATGGATGCCCACAAGGTAGTCCTCGGAAACGAGTTTAGAACATACCTTATAAGGTCGCGGTTTTTGACCTTTTGCCCGATTGCGTGTAGGTTGTTGACTATGTCCTGGACTCGGGCGTGAAGTTGGGTCGCGGACTCGTGTTCCTGCATTTTTAGGTTATATAGTTTATTGAAAAGAAGATCACGCTTACATACCTTGGCTTCATCGGTCCCTTCGTGTAGCTCCACTAGTTTCGTCCAAAGATCTTTTGCGCTTATGAAGGGGCCGACGCGATTTAGCTCCTCCTTGGATAGGCCGCATTGGAGGATTTGTGTTGACTTGGCGTCGGCTTCGACTTGTCGTTTTGTCGCAATGGTCCATTGATCATAATCCAAGGAGTCACCCACTTCATTAGTCGGAAGTGTGAAACCTGTTTGGATTATGATCCACATCTCGATTTGGGTTTTGAGAAAGCATTCCATCCGACCCTTCCAATAACGGAAGTCATCTCCGTTGTAAAACGGAGGTCGGACGGTGCTAAAACCCTCGAGATGGGCCATTAGAACAAAAGACACAAATAGACGGAGACGAAGAAACTAACAACGACAAAAACACGAAAACAAGTACCAAGACTCGCGTCTTGGATTAGTAGTGCGGGAGAAAAACTTAACAAGGCGAAATAAATAAAAAAACAGAATTAAAAGAAAAATAAATCTGTAAAAAGGCTAGATTGGTGGTTTCACCAAATCTTAACAACCCCCGGCTCTGATACCAATTGTTGGATCGATGCGGTTCGCTAGAGGGGGGGGGGTGAATAGCGAAAAAAAACTTTTTCGTAATCATTCGTTAAGGTACGAGTAAAACGCAGCGGAAAGATAACAATAAATAAATAAAAACACGAGGGTTTTTACTTGGTTCGTAGCCTACGGCTACTACTCCAAGGCCCTAGTGGTCCTTGACCACGCACGGAGGGCAAAATACTAACCAAACTCCTCCTCGTTGGAGATAGGAGTTAAACGAATACAAAACTCGATAAAGACTCAAGGTAGAGGGACACTCCCCCTCTCCTTGATATGATTTAAAGCTTTACTAAAAGAAATAAACTGAAATACAATTTAGAACTTTCGTTACCGATGACTTTAAAGGTTGGAGGTTGAAGCTCTAGTCGTCGTCTCGGCAGCGCTTCGTCGTAGGGATGTCGGAGAGTCGGAGCGTATCGGAAGCACTTGGAAGCTTTTTAATTGATGAAAAACCCTAGGTTTGACCCTCCTTTTATAGACCTTGAGCCCCTCATCGAATGGGTCTTTAGCCAATCACAAATGGGCACAAAACCCCTTGAAAAATGGTGATAACTCTTGACTACTCGAGGCTGATCCTTTGACCGGCTGATCGATGATGGCCATCATCGATCGATGGCGGCATCGATCGATTGTCGACCTTCGACGATCATTGACGATAGTCGAGTCCTCCAAGCTGGCAGTCGACTGATGCTAGCTGCAAGGCAAGGTTAGCTCAACAAAAACATAATTTCGATGGTCGTCGACCATCCGATCTCGACCTAGACCATCTATAAGAAGTCTTTGGTCGGATCTACGCTTAAGATCATCCCCGTAAAGAGGATACGACCTTACTTACGCTCGCACACACGAGCTTACCTCAGTACTTACGTGTTGCTTTTGCTTCCGGCCTTCCACTCAATTCCTTCGGCTCCCTCCGAAGTCTCTTGAGTGTCGCCCGACCACCGCGGCTTCCTCCGGGTGTCGCTAGCCTTCAGCTCCAGCGTTGAGACTTTTCTGCACACTTGATTTAGCTTATGAGATAACAATATATGCTTAACTTTGTATCGTTTGCTATAATCAAAACTTAGGTTCGACTTAGGTGCCTACTGCACCAACATGCAGCTTGTCCTGTTGTGCAACACTCGGCCACTCATGGGTAGTGGTAGCTAGAGTCACTTGTAGCAGGGACCCCTAGGGTAGCATATAGCTCTATGGCGACTAGCTACTATTTCATACTACCCAACTCGGTCACTCGAGAGTGGTGGCGGCTGGAGTCAGAATAGTTGTCATGTCGTGCCACCCTGGCCACTCAGGGGTCATGGTTGGACGGGTCCGCAGATAGTGACCATGCATATGCATTGCTGATATATATGTATGCATGTATTTGATATATGTTTAACATATGCCTGTGAGATGTTGCATTTGATTGAGCTATGATTGTTGCATATGCTTGTACATCATGATACATGTCATTTGCATATTATATACTGTTATGTGTTGAGCATGATATATGTGTTGGTCCAGACTGTTATATGCATTTGATTAGCGTCATGTCAAAGTGTGGTATGGACCGGGATGTTATTACATGTGATTATATACTGTTCATATATATGAGTGTTGGTCAGGTATGGGATTGACTTTGTACGTTATATGGGTTATGTTATTGTATATCTGTTTAGGATGATATAGCTTATGGTGTTGCAGACCGTCAGATACGTTGGTACATTACTTCATGTTCAGTTGATCAGTTTAGTATATACATTGAGTATGACTTTACCGTAGTTACTTGTTATTAGATTTGCATAGGACTGTATGGCTATTGGACATATTTTGTATGCCTGTAAATATTCACATGTATACTTGTAGATCTCTATATCATATATGTTGTTCATGCACTTTCTATATATTACCCCTGAGTTTCCTGTCGCCTAGGTAACAGGTAGAAGATTGCCTTGGACGTTCGGAGCTCCACCAGCTGATCCCATCTCACACCGGACGAATAGATATTTGTTTCGTATTGCTGTATTCTTGTGGATTGTCATTTTGAGATTTTACCCTATATTGTTTCCGTATTTACGATATACGGATGTGTTGTATGTATTTGGTCTTTGATGCGATTTTTATTATGATTCTTGTTGTGTCAAAGTCACTCCGGAGTGTACAGTTGGGTTTTTGTATCTTGTTTATCTGTCAGTATGTTTCCGTTGTGTTTAGTATATTCATGTTTGCCTATTATGTTGTTGTTGTGGGCCTACCGGCCTTGTATTAACCAGATATGTTGCCACGTACAGGGGAGATGTCGCCCGTTTACTTTTCGACACGACATACTCTTGGGGCGTGACAGGAATAATTTTGTATTTCCATCATCTTCCATAGTGTATTTATCTTAAACCCTACTCCTCCGATCCACCACTGCATGGGGATAAGAGCTTCGGCTATCACCGAGCTGTAAGAATAGTGACGATCTGATCTAAGATCTTGCCTTCTAAGATCGGAATAATTTTTTCTTCCATCATATTCCACTATGTTTTTACCTTAAACTCTACTCCTCTTATCCGCCATCAAGACGGAAATAAGAGCTTTTGGCTAAAGCCAAGCTATAAGAATAGTGGCGCTGATCTAAGGCCTTGCCTTCTCATATCGTAATAAGTTTTTTCGTCATCTTCCATAGTGTATCTACCATGACCCGACTCCTCCGATCCGCAACCG
The DNA here is from genome assembly GCA_025175895.1 of Wurfbainia villosa. Taxonomy (NCBI): domain Eukaryota; kingdom Viridiplantae; phylum Streptophyta; class Magnoliopsida; order Zingiberales; family Zingiberaceae; genus Wurfbainia; species Wurfbainia villosa. Next base: position 98,438 of record JAKLTH010000080.1, on the reverse strand, counting down.
CATCGGATAATAGATTTAGCTGAAGTCAAGCTATAAGAAATAAACAAAAGGCTCAGCTCGCCGACAAATCGCGCTTAAACCTTCTTTAGGGCCCATCACCTTGCCCCTAGGCCCAATAACACTACCCCCTTTAAATTCGACTCCTTACCTTCCCCTTCTTCATCCTCCGGTCTTCTTGTCTTCGAAATCCTTCCTCTCACTTATTCCTAGCACGAAGATTTTCCCTTCCCCTTGCACCACCTCTCAGTTCTTACTTTCTTTTGACAAGATGAAAGCTCGCCTCAAGAATGCCACCCTTCGACAACTGTGAGATGAAAAAATGAACTCCGTTTAGGTGTCTTCTATCCTTGCACCATTGCCTACTGCTTTGGCTCCCTTGGATCTCCCCTCTGCCACTTCCTTCGTAACATCACCTTCCTCTCCCTTTGATGATATCTCCTTTCTTTCAATCGTCTACCATCAATCTCTTGCAAGTATTGCCATCTCCCCCTCTCCCAATTGTATTGTCGCCAAACCCTAGCTTTCCCTCTTCTTTACCCCCTCTTCTATGTGACCCTGTGCCGCCTCTAACATTCTTAGATACGAAAACTAGACTGCGAGGAGTTGCACACTGACAACTTTAGGGAAAAGATGCTTCATCCATTTGCTCCTCTTCTTCTCTTGTCTCGCCTACAACCACTGAATCGACGCCTGTTATGCTCCCCTCACTTCCTGTTTCATCCTCCGCATCAGAATCTCTCCCTTTATACACCCCTCTTTCCGTCAATCCTCCCACAATCTTGGGCAACCACCATCAATGATCTATCCCCAATTCCCCCTTTGGTGCTCCTTCTCTGGTTGAAGAGGAGCTTCTAGTTGTCACATCCCTGTCCACTACCCTCATGCCTTCCACTATGGTCTCTACCCACATGTTCATATCATCCTCATAGCCAAACTCTCCCCTTTCTACTTCCTCTCCATCTATGGAGTACACTCATTCTTCTTCTTCAACCCCCAATTCCCATTGTCACCTTGTCCTTCTTCCCCAGATAGTGACACAATTCAATCTGAACATACTATATCCGTCAACCCTTCAATGAAAACGCCATTGTCTCTCCCCTCTTCATTTGATCTTACTCACCATCCCCTTTCTATGGGCCTCCTTCAGAACATCCCCCACTTCCTTTTGAGACTTTTCCCTTCCTTCATATAGAGGCGATTGCCTCCTCTTCTGTGAGAATATCAGGCGTCCCGACCCCTTTTCTCCCGTCTCTTTCTTCTTCACTATCTGAGAGAAACTTATGCATTCTACATCAAGATGAGCTGCTGCCACAGATGAAAGGCTTATAGCATGCTCTGGAACTGGTAAGCTTTTCTATCCCATCTTGATATCTGACTTTAGGGCTACATCTGACTTCCAACTCATTGTACACAGTCCATGGCAAACTTTCAAGAGCTGAAGCGCTCCCTTTCCCACTATCAGATGTAGCTTCAACGACAATCCTCACAACAATCGCTTCTCGACTTAGCAATGCAAGCGAAATTTCAGGAGAGGGAAAATTCCCTGCTTTAGGAATTAGCTCTATGTCGGGCTCAGTTAGAGGAATCCCGACAACAGAAAGATGCAAAGACAATATCCACTTTACGAACCTAAATAAGTAGGGAGATTTGTCAAAATTTGGCTTTAATATCAGAGAGGAATCAGATCCTTTCTCAAGCGCACCAGCATGGAGTTTCCTTGCAGCAAGTGAGACACGAAGTTGCCCGGACCTGGGCATACACTGTAACTGTGGGGGAGATTTCAACTTCGATGCGCTAAGATTTGATAGATATGTCAAGGGTCATTCAACAAGACTATGCTTCTCAGTTTCAGGGCATGTACATTTTGACTGATACTATCACTCAAACATCATGCCAATATCGCTGAATCCATCAGGACTTTCTCGAGCACAGGGAGTGTTGCATAAAGTTTCACTAGGATGTGCATGCTGATGACAAACGCTGACAGGAATGCTTGAAGCCCTTGATGCAGGCTACATTCAAGGATGATTTCAATGAGACAGTCAAACAATATGTTGCTCAAGGGTTCCCTCTTGCACATCAACCAGCTCCTTTTTTGAACTGAGAAATCGACTTTAGACGTTATCCCCCTGATCATTTCAAGCTATAACTTTTCTATATTCATTCTTCTTCTTTTGGTTGTAAAGAATTACTGATTTTAATGATATGGGCGTATCAGATTCTCCTTTTTAGTGATTAATGGCAAACTTGTAATAGATAACTCTTCTCGTTGACGTCTCTTGATTTCTCCTTTTCTACATTGGGAGATTGGTTTCAGATGATATCTTTTTGAACATTTTATAGTATAATTTCCTTAATTTCTTTCTCTTGATAATTAGAAACAACTACTGGTTGCAACGGTATGAAACTGTATTCAAGTTGCATTCCTTATTTTTGTGGTTAATGACAAACATGTAACAGATAATTCCTCTCCTTGATATCTCTTGATTACATCGTATGAAAAATATTTTAAATGCACAACATTCCAGGGCCTGGGCGACTCCTTGCCTTCAACACCTCTCAAGTAATATGTTGACCCAACAACTCGACGAGTGACTATATATGGTCCTTCCCAATTAGGGGTCATCTTTTCAAGATCTCCAACATGATTGACTTTATGCAAAACTAGGTCACCTTCTTGAAACCTCTTTGGTACTACCTTCCTGTTGAAGACTTATTATATTCTCTGCTTGTATGCTTTATCTTGGATTCACACTTATTCCTACCTTTCTTCCGACAAATCTAGTTTAGTACATCTCAAGATTTGATTTTGCTCTGGCTCGTAAGCTTCAACCCGAGCACTATTTAGATGGCTTCCACTGGGATGACCACTTCAATTCCATACACCACCGAATGGGTCTCTCCGGCGCTGAGGGTGGTTCGATAAGCCCATAGGATCCCGGGCAACTCATCCACCCAATTTCCTCACTTAACCCCCAATTTAATTTTCAACCCTTGAATGAGAATTCTATTAACTACCTCTACCTGACCGTTAGCCTGAGGATGAGCTACTTGTTGGTGCAATCAGCCCAGGTCACGATTGACCAGACTCGAGTTTGACTCGAGTGATGTTTTGATGTTTGACAAAGGGATTTGACAAAGTGGTTTGGCATTGATGTTTGACATTAATGTCGGTTAATATGTTGGGGAGATTGTTGGAGCAATCGACCCAGGTCATGTTTGACCGGACTCGAGTTTGACTCGAGGAAGACCTTAATGGTTGACTAGGGTTGACCATGTGATTTTGGAAAGTCCAAGTCATGGGTACTTGGCATGGAAAGTCCAAGTGGGACACTTGGCATTTGGTAAAGTCCAAGTCATGGGTACTTGGCATGAAAAGTCCAAGTCATGGGTACTTGGCATTTGGGAAAGTCCAAGTCTTGAGTACTTGGCATGAGAAGTCCAAGCATGGGTCTTGGCAAATGAGAAGTCCAAGCATGGGTCTTGGCAAATGGAAAGTCCAAGCATGGGTCTTGGCATGGAAAGTCCAACATGGGTTGGCAAGGGAAAGTCCAAGCTTGAGTCTTGGCATTTGGGAAGTCCAAGGGGATTGATATTGGCAGCGTAAAGTCCAAGCGGAGTCTTGGCGGCGTAAGTCCAATGTGCCTTGGCGGTATAGACACCGTTAGCATGACATAGCCGAGGGAAGCACCTGGAGGCTAGCGCATGGATGAACAAGTCATGGATGACTTGGAGGGATCCGAGGCGTGAGGCTGATGGAGGTGGCTAGAAGGCTTAGGTCTAGGCTAAGGGTGGTCTAGCAAGTATGGGGGCACCATACTTGGGTTAAAACCTCATGTTTGAGGTTGACAGTCGACTGACATTATGGCCGGTTCGACTGCCGTGAGTCGACTTGAGTTCGACTGCCATTAAGAGTCGGCTGCTCTGGCGATCGCGCTCGATGGAGCGATCGGCGATGTCTCTGACGATCGATCGTCAAGTGTCGGTAGTCGATCGCTTAGTTACGTGTCGAGCCGAATGCTTCATAGCCGGCCCGCGATCGACTACGGCGTTAGCGATCGCAAATGTTGGCGCTGATCGGCCAAGAGTCCCGTTGGAACTTGTCCAACGTGGATTGAGTCGTTGTCTCACACTCTGATCTTTGGATCAGAGGACTTATAGCGATCGTATCGGCAGAAATCTAGCCCGACGCGAGATAAAAGGGAGCTGTTCATGGAGATTGCGGAATCAGATTTTTGGGAGCTTTGGAGAGGCGATTTGAAGGCGATTTGCAGGTGCATTTCAGGGTCCTTCAAGCTCATCCAAGCAACCAACAAGCAAGCGCTCAAAACCCTAGTTTGTAAAGTGTTCTTTACATTTCCTTGTATTTTGCTTGTATTTTTGTGCATTACTTGTTGTAATCCATTGTACGAGGTTTCTCCACCTCCGACGTGTTGTCGAGAAGGAGTTATTGCTTAGTGGTGTGTGATTGGCATCACTAGGGCTCGTTTGAGCCCGATTCGTGGAGTAGGAACTGTGCGGTTCCGAACCACGTTATATCCTTGTGTTCGTGATTGTATCTTTTCATTATTGCTTTTATTATTTCTATTCCGTTGTGCTAACGAAACTTGTAGACATGAACACGCGATCAAATTCCATCTTCCTACGGTCAACGCTATTCACCCCCCTCTAGCGCCCTCAAATCTCCAACAAGTGGTATCAGAGCAAGGTTGCTCTTCAACGGATTAACAACCGGGAGCAAGACGCTAGAGGGTAAAAGATGAAAGTCCAAGATCAATTAGGTTGAGACATCAACACACCGGTGCCCTACACCCTATACGGATGAGAAGGATTCAATTCTTGGAAGGGAAGAATTGAGGATTTTATTATTATGAGAGACTTTGAGGAATGGTCCATTTTGATGGAAGGATTTGAATATCCTAAGGGACCAAAGGGAGGGTTTCTCAAGAAGAAGAGATGGAGTGAGGAGCAACTCCAACAATTCGATAAAAATAAGAAGGTAATCAAATTCATTTTTGATTTAATTCCTAATGATCTCTTGTGTAGCCTAGGTGACTACGTGGATGCCAAGGAGCTATGGAGCGATTTGGCCAAGCTCCATGAAAGTCTATCACCCATCCAAGAAGAAGGACCATCACCCTCTCAAGCTCAAGAAGAAACATCCAAAGAGCTAGAGGATTCGGAGGTTGATAGGGAATCAACATCCGGATCGGAAGAGGTGGAGGAAGTGGAAGAAGCATCCACTTCTAGGATTGAGGAGGAGATTAGGGCATCCTCGATACCGGAGCAACAAGAAGAACCATCTACATCCGGTAGAGAGGAAGAGCAAGCTCAAGAATCCACTCCGACCACCACAACCACCCTAGGTAACTCAAGCATGTCAATTAATAATAAAATGAATATTATATGCTTTGAGTGTAGGGAGAAAGGACACTACAAGAGTAAGTGTCCTAAACGGGTTAAGAAGACTCCACCCATGCCAAAAGTCAAGGAGACCGGTGCCTCAATGAAAAAGAGCAAGGAGCAAGTGATTTGCTTCAAATGCCGACTACCGGGTCATTACCGGAGTCAATGCCCGAAGGGGGAGAAGAAGGCAAAGGGAGCATCACAAGTAGGGGGAGCTACTAAGGCTAACCCTAAGGTATATCAAGTTAATAATGCTCTTTCTTTAGTTAATAGACAAAAGCATGCTAGAAATTTCAATTCCCTAGCAATTTGCCATGAAAAGCATGCTAATAGAAATAAATACTTTTGTTTAGGAGCTAAAAATATTCACTTAGATAATAGGGAGAAATTTGGGACTAATGTCCTAAAAACAACTTATCTAAGGACAAACCTAGGTCAAATAACTCTAGAAAATTTTTACCTAGGGAGACAATTAGAAAGGTGCAAGAGCACCTAGGTCTAAACCCTAAATGGACTAGGCATATGCCTAGAAAGTCCCATGCCCAAGATTTAAATCAAAATTCTAAAATCGGGCAATTAGAAAAGGAAAATCAAGTCTTGAGGTCAAGACTTGAAAAACTTGAAAAGACCCTAAGTAAGATACAAAATTAATTTAAAGGGTCTAGTGGTCAAAATCAAGGGTCCAAAAGTCAAAGTCAACACCAAGGGCCTAAGAGTCAAAAGTCAACCAAAGGCAAGCAAGGTTTGGGTCACAAACCTAAGCCCAAGGTGACTTACCATAGTGTTCCATTAGATTATGGAACACTAACTAGGTCTAGGAAGACCAAGGTCAATAGGGAAGTCATCCCTAGAGTTGACCAAAGGGTGTGCCTAGTGGCTAGGGTTTCTAGGAAACCTAGGGTGGCCACTAAGAAGGTTGCAAGGGGAGTTACCCCTAGAGTCAACCTAGGTAAGACCCAAATGACCAAGGCTAACAAGCCTAGGAGGGTCATTAGGAAGGTATCTAGGGAGGTTATCCCTAAGGAATACCTAATTAACCCTAGGAGCTCAAATCGGTTTTGGGTTCCTAAGAGCGTGATTGATTCATGCTAGGTGGGTTTAGGATGTGCCAACCTTGATTGGATGGGTAGTTAACTCAATCATGGTAAAGGTGGCACTCTAGGATGTTTTCAAGGTTATGGTTACCTTGGAAATAGATTTGAATCAATATTCTAAAAGATTTTAGGATGTGCCAATGCACTTTTGAATTTAAGAAAAATCAATTAAATTGGCACAATTTAGGTTTAGAGGTTAGTGTGCCATTTTGGGTTTTTGGCACACTAGGAAGATTAATGATAATATGGAAAAATATATCTAATTATATCAAATGACAATTAATATTAAAATTTGGGTATTACTATACCTATATATTTTATATGCCATGCCTTGTTTGCCATATGCCATGTCATGACATCATGTGTATTTCTAATCATTTTATATGTCATGATTATGCTTAGGTTTAAGGATTTAAATGTCATGTGTTTTAGATTTTGATATTATGTCATGACATCATGATTATGAGCATATGCTTATTTATAACATTTCTAATGCCATAATCATTCATGCATTTAAGACAATTTGGTTGAAATTGAATTAAGGACTATGACATGACTTGAAGTCTCATTTATAAGGGAATCAAGTAGGGTTGCCTTAGAGAATGCATAAAACCCTAGATTAGGATGAACAAAACCCACATCTCACATCCAATTGACATGTATGTGTATTTATACACCTTAGATACATGTGAGATGCTAGGATATGAGTTGAGTTCAAGGTGCATAGTTTTTGCATCTAGATGAACTAAAACTCATCTTGTTTCATTTGTGGATCATTGGGAGAGCATGTGTACAAGTCATGTACATAGAGCCCAAGGAATATGATCCAAAATAAGGTTTTTAAAACATTTTAAAATCATTTTGAAAAACCTTGGTGAAGTCTATCTTTTGATAGCAATCACCATTGATAGAGTTGATACAAAATAGGGCCAAAACATTGAAAATTTCAATGGTTTTGAGTTTTGTATCAAACTCACTATTTTATGGGTAAAATAATTTTCAAATATTTTTCACCCATTGTGTGTGTCATAAGTATTATACGTATGAATTTTCATGATTTTTCGAATTACGTATAATTATTTATGAATTTTTAAAATTCATTTCTAATAGCTGAAAATCGAGATGTTATTATCGATCATGTGTGGTCGATCGATGTGAGTGGCAATGACTGACATCGTTAGAGTCGACTGTTAGGTCTGATTTTGGGTTAACAAGGTTTATTTAGCCCATTTTCAGCCATGGTAAAGGTCCCTAACCACTTCTAACCCTAGGATATGCTTTGGGAAGTATTATAAAGGGTGAAAATCCATTGGATATGGATTAGGAGAAGTGTTAGGTCAAAGTATCAAATTTAGGGTATGGAAAGTTCAAGTTTGAACTTAGAACCTTAATTTTGATGGTTTAGAGCTCCTATTAGCTTAGGGGCTTCCCAAGGACATTGTTGGTGCAATGGTCAAGGGGGAGCAAGCCTTTAGGGGGAGTTATCCATCTTGGGATAATGGATGTGTTTCTCTCCTTGAAGAGGAGAAGTTATTGGGAGAGTATCATCAATTGGGAAAATTGATGGATTTTTTGATACCCAATTTGGAAATTGAGAGAGAGTATAGGATTGTCTCTCTTGAGTGATATGTGAATTATCACTAGGAAGATGGTAGGCATCCTAGGTATTTATTTTTGGATCAAGGGGGAGATTGTAAGATCTCATTGGGACATGAGACATTGACCTCCTTGGAGAGACAACCTTTTTGATGTTAGTCAAAAAGGGGGAGAATGTTTGGGGGAGAACATTTGGAGAGTGTTTACCAATTTGGGATAATTGGTAAGGGATTTGAGTTAGTGGTCTAACTCAGATAATTTGTTTGGTTTTTGTCAAACATCAAAAATGGGGAGATTGTTGGTGCAATCGGCCCAGGTCACGATTGACCAGACTCGAGTTTGACTCGAGTGATGTTTTGATGTTTGACAAAGGGATTTGACAAAGTGGTTTGGCATTGATGTTTGACATTAATGTCGGTTAATATGTTGGGGAGATTGTTGGAGCAATCGACCCGGGTCATGTTTGACCGGACTCGAGTTTGACTCGAGGAAGACCTTAATGGTTGACTAGGGTTGACCATGTGATTTTGGAAAGTCCAAGTCATGGGTACTTGGCATGGAAAGTCCAAATGGGACACTTGACATTTGGTAAAGTCCAAGTCATGGGTACTTGACATGAAAAGTCCAAGTCATGGGTACTTGGCATTTGGGAAAGTCCAAGTCTTGAGTACTTGGCATGAGAAGTCCAAGAATGGGTCTTGGCAAATGAGAAGTCCAAGCATGAGTCTTGGCAAATGGAAAGTCCAAGCATGGGTCTTGGCATGGAAAGTCCAACATGGGTTGGCAAGGGAAAGTCCAAGCTTGAGTCTTGGCATTTGGGAAGTCCAAGGGGATTGATATTGGCAGCGTAAAGTCCAAGCGGAGTCTTGGCGGCGTAAGTCCAATGTGCCTTGGCGGTGTAGACACCGTTAGCATGACATAGCCGAGGGAAGCACCTGGAGGCTAGCGCAATGGATGAACAAGTCATGGATGACTTGGAGGGATCCGAGAGGTGTGAGGCTGATGGAGGTGGCTAGAAGGCTTAGGTCTAGGCTAAGGGTGGTCTAGCAAGTATGGGGGCACCATACTTGGGTTAAAACCTCATGTTTGAGGTTGTGATCGACCGCATTATGGCGGTTCATTGCCGTGAGTCGACGAGTTCGATCGTTAAAGTAGAGCCGGAATCGTGTCGGCACCGACCGCCATTGGAAGCGATCGATGTCTGGCGATCGCGCCAAGTGTCGGCGATCGATTGCTTAGTTCTGTCGAGCCGCACGCCATATATTGGCCGATCGACTATGGCGTTGGATCGGCGCAAATGTTGGCGATCGCGCCAGAGTCCCGTTGGAACTTGTCCAACGTGGATTGAGCCATTGTCTCACAATCTGATCTTGGCGATCTCGGGACTTATGGCGTCGACTACGTGAAATCGGCCGCGAGATAAAAGGGAGCTGTTCATGGAGATTGCGGAATCAGATTTTTGGGAGCTTTGGAGAGGCGATTTGAAGGCGATTCCTCATCCAAGCAACCAACAAGCAAGCGCTCAAAACCCTAGTTTGTAAAGTGTTCTTTACATTTCCTTGTATTTTGCTTGTATTTTTGTGTATTACTTGTTGTAATCCATTGTACGAGGTTTCTCCACCTCCGACGTGTTGTCGAGAAGGAGTTATTGCTTAGTGGTGTGTGATTGATATCACTAGGGCTCGTTTGAGCCCGATCCGTGGAGTAGGAACCGTGCGGTTTCGAACCACGTTATATCCTTGTGTTCATGATTGTATCTTTTTGTTATTGCTTTTATTATTTCTATTCCGCTGTGCTAACGAAACTTGTAGACACGAACACGCGATCGAATTCCATCTTCCTACGGTCAACGCTATTCACCCCCCCTCTAGCGCCCTCAAATCTCCAACACTACTGAAGTGAAGGCTTTTTAAATATTGAGACTTTGACACTATTACCTAATCTTTCGACCCTAGAACTGACATCCATTGTCACTGATCAACTTCCGGGAAACTCCATAACGACAAATAATATTCTTCCAAAGAAATTATATTACTACACTCTCTGTTATCTTGGATAAAGGTTCAACTTCTACCTGCTTTGAAAAGTAATCTACCGCTACTAGCAAGAATTTCTTCAATAAAGGGGTTGTAGGAGTTGGACCAACTATGTCCATCCCTCCACTGGTCAAAGGGGAAAGAAGCAACTCTGACCTTCATCATCAACTTGGCGGCCCGCTCTGACCTATTGCTATGCTTTTGATAGGCTGGACAAGTCTGCACTAGGCGTGTTGCATCTTAATGAAGAGTTGGCCAAAAGTATTCGACTAACAACACTTTCTGTGTTAGTGCCCTTCCTCCCAAATAGTTGCTACAATATTCTTCATGTATTTCTTTGAGTACCCACTCGGCGTTCTCTTTCCAAAGACACTTCAATAAGGGTAGGCTAAAAGACATCTTGTATAAGGTTCCATCAATAATTACAAACCGCTTCACTCTTCTCAACAAAGCTGATGTTGCCCCACCTTCGGCTGGAATACTTCCATGCTGCAGATAAACCATAATATCGGTTCTTCAGTCGGATGTATCATTACTTTCCTGTACTACATCTTCCACATTATGCACCACCAAAGAATGAGGGACCTCAATGCACAAAGAATCTTGAGGTCTCCATCCATCTAAGGCACTAACTAGATGAGCCAACTCATTTGTCTTTCTATTCTCCTCTCTTGGAATTTGATGCAGGGTTACCTCCTAAAAATGAGTCTTTCCTTTTTCAAAAGCCACGAAGTACTTCTGCAACCTATCCTTAGAATGGAAAAAGCAACTTTGAGCTACGACGCCAGTTGAGAATGCAATGGATTATGACCAAGTAGCTCCCATCGTCCGAAAGTTGCACCTTAATCCAACCAAAATAAACCTCATACTCGACCTCATTATTAGATGTTTTATATCCCAAATGAATGGCTATACAAGTTTCTTCATTCAATGGAGATATAAGTACTACTCCGACTCCACTTCCTCCATCTCCTGAAGATCCATCCAAAAGATTCTCCATGCACTCTTCCCCTCTTTTTCTTTTGCCGAACTATTCTCCACCCTCATCGACACTTTAGCTAGGAAATCAGTCAGCACCTGAGCCTTAATAACAGTTCAGGGATGGTAGTGCATGTCATACTCACTTAGTTCCACAACCTACTTAGCTAATCTCCTTGAAGAATTTGGTTTAGTGACTACCCAACCCAATTCACTATTTGTCAGCACATTCACCGGATGAGTCAGGAAATATGACCTCAATTTGTGGGAAATCAGGATTAGTATATATGTCAACTTCTCTAATTCAGTGTACCTTAACTTGGCCCCCTTCAGTATGTGACCTATATAATAAATAGGTTGTTGTTGTGCGTCTTCTTGTCTCAATAAAACTGAACTGGTAGCTTCCTCAGATATGACTAAGTATAACCATAACGGTTCTCCCAAAATAGGTTTAGCTAGTAACGAGAGTCCTGCTAGGTATTTCTTCATATCTTAGAAAGCTAGTTCACACTTCTCATCCCACTGAAACCGAGTGACTTTTCTCAAAATCCAAAAAAGGGGTAAACCTCGATCTGCCGACCTGACAATGAACCGAGACAATGAAACGATCCTCACAACTAACTTTTGGGTTTCTCACAAGTTGCTGGGGGATTTAATATTACACAAGGCCTAAACTTTTTTTGGGTTAGTCTGTAATCCTTTTTCAGTCATGATATATCCCAGGAATTTCCACTATTTACCCCGAATAAATATTTCTTTGGGTTCAGCTTCATGTTGTAGCATCTAAAAGTAGCAAATGTCTCTTCAAGATCCTGCACTAGATCCCGAGCGAACCTTGATTTTACTAGAATATCATCAACATACACCTCCACATTCTTGCCTTTCTGTTCAGCGAATATCTTATCCATGAGCCTCTGATAAGTGACGCTCACATTCTTTAGCCCGAAGGGCATCATCACATAGGCATACAATCCTCCTGTTGTTACAAAGCTAACCCGCTTCTAATCATCCTGTGTTAAGGGAATTTAGTGATACCCTTGATAAACATCCATAAGTGATGCCACTTCATACCCCATAGTAGAATCTACCAACTGATCAATATGAGGCAAAGGGTAGTAGTCTTTAGAGCATGCTTTATTTAAATTATGAAAGTCAATATACATCCTCCATTGTCCAGAAGGCTTGGGGACCAATACTGCATTTGAGACCCATTCGGGGAATTGAATTTCTTTAATGTGACCAACTTGCAGCAGCTTATCTGTTAGTGCAATCAACCCATGTGATGTGGTTTTGATGTGTGTGGCAAAGGGTTTAAGTTAGGATTATTATGGATTTGATATGTGAGTTAAAGTCATGCAGGACTTAGTAATTCGCACATGGAGCATTTGCAAGTTTCACCTCTCATGACTCGGTCTGTGAGTCGGTGAAAGATGCATTGCGGAAGCCGTGCGCTTGGTGCATCTGAGGGACCGTCGGACGAGCAACATTGGAGTGAAGCGGGAGGAAGTAGACTTCAGGGTGAGACGCAAAGGATGGTGCTGCGAAGCTGTGCACTTGGCGCATCCGAGGGACGTGGCCGGACAAAGAGAACTTCAAAGGTGAGGGACTTCAAGGAAAGATGAGAATGAGCGAATGTAACCCGGGACGGGTAGCGCTTAGGTGAAACTTGGCCAATTGGCTAAGTGTTGGATGAGTTTTTTCGACATCAGTCGATTGCCATATCATGGCAGTTGACTGCTCCAAGTCGACTGTTGACTCGACTGGTGTTCGAGTCTGGTTTGTATCCCAGCAATCGACTGCCAAGGGTTGACAGTCGACTTTGAAACCATTAGTCGACTGGTCGTGAGGGTTTCGGGCACAGAATGGTTGATAGTCGATTGTTTGCTTTCGGCACTCGACTGTTGGCTCCATCAGTCGACTGATAGAAAGATCAGTCGACTGATGTGGGAGTCGTTGGATGAAATCCAACATGGAAGAAGCCGTTATGGGGCAACGGCTACAGGGGCAATTGACTGATCGGGGCATCAGTTGACTACTAGGCACCCAACGAGAAGAATGAGCTCTTCCCTATAAGAAGGGGCCTTTGGACACTTGGGGAGCCTAATGCTTAATTCCTAAACATCCTCACAAGTGCCCAAACAAGTTCCACTCTTCTTACTTGCATTTATTTCAATCCTATTGTAAGAAGAGAGATTGTAAGAAAGGTTACCTCCACCTAGCTTTGTGCAAAGGAGAGATTAGTGGAAAGTTTAAGGCGTGATTCACCTGGAACGAATCGGTCCGTGGATTAGTGGCAAGGTCGTGAACCACGTTATATCGGTTTGTTAGCATTGCCTTTTGTATTGTCTTTTATATTTCCACTTGCGCTAATCATATTTGTAGGCAATCAACGAACGACTTCCACCGTACGCGAAAGAGGGATATTCACCCCCCTCTAGCCGACCACCGACGTTCCAACATTATCCACCTCCTCAGCAATAACCTTGTCTTTCTCCGATCTGAAGTATCGCCTTTTACATTGGAACCGCCGAGCTACTCGGATAATGTTGAGATGATGTTCGACAATTCAGGATCAATCCCCATGAGGTCATGCACATCTTTAGTGAAGATATCTCCATTTCTCTATAGGAAAGCGGCAGTTCTTCCTTCACCTCAAGTTTCTTTGGGTTATCCGAGTTATTTTTCCAGGGGCTATCTCTACAGGCTCGCCTTCTTCCATTTTCTCTATTTTGGGTAGGGCTTCTTCCAACACATATACTCTCGAGGTATCAACAACCTTCCCTTTGGGATCATCCACTCGAGATTTCTTCTTGTCATCTCTCACCATCTGGATATAGCAGCTCCAAGCTACCCTCTACTCTCCTCTGACTTCCCCAATGAGCTATATATAGGATATAGGAAACTGTATCCTATATATTAGGATGATGATGTCCCCTTGAGGAGCTCATAAGGTTCATCATGTAAACCCTGCAGGTGGACTTGGTCCGACATGATGATAAGGCTGAGTGGTACTACTCATGGAGTTAGATGTTGATTAATTAATTGTCAATAAATTAATTAATCGATGGACATTCGAGATCTTAAACACGGAGAGATATATGTACAAATAATATATGGATCCCATATTAACTTATGGGGGTTGGTGAGGTAGATCAATGATAATCCTCTAGTGGAATGGATTATCATTAATGGATCGGACTTTATGTGGGCTTGATCCATTGGGTGGCCAAGATCCAACTCCTCCTCATGGTCCCTATCGTAGCCTATTAAAACCCTCTTGAAGCCTAGATCCGATGGTGGAGAATGGAACTCTAGATCCGACGATGGAGATTAAATCACTAGATCCAATGGTTGAGATTAAATCTCTAGGTCCGACGGTTGAGATTAAATCCCTAGAACCGACAGTGGAGATTAAAACAAGGCTTAAGCCTAACTCTATAAAAGGATACCAAGGCTTGGGCATGGAGAAAAATTGGGAGATTAGGGTTTTGGAGATTGGCTTGAGAAGAGAGGTGGGCAGCGGGAACCCTAGGCTTTCTTCTTGGGCGACAGCTAGGGTTTGGTCTTCTTCTTAGCCGGCGGCTTCTCAACCACCTCTCTCTCTCTCTCTAGATCAGCGACAGCTCCTCCCTCTCTCTTTCTCTCTCTAGGTTGTCCGGCGGCAACCTTCCTTCAAGGTTTGCCGACACTCCTCCACCTCTCTTTGGGCCGGCGACAAGCTTCAAGCTTGGAGCTTGTTGGTTGGTCCTAGATAGGAGAAGAGTTTTGTTTCTATACTTTCTCTTGTTCGGAGCAAGCAAGGAAAGGAAGATCGTGATCGAGGAGGCTTCATCTCTTGGAGGATCGTTGCCCACACAACGTCCAAGAGAAGGATAGGACATACGATAGAAGACCTTGAGGTAAACAAGAGGTATAAATCTTGTTTTTCTTTCCTTATGTTTCTTTGTATATTGTATGTATGGCGTGTGGCTAAATTTACTTGGACCCCGAATACAAACGCAAAAACCGGCGATCCGTATATCATCTATTCCGCGGCTATTCGAAGAATATAGGTAGGTTGCTTGAACAACAAGTTTGTTCAAGTGACCACTCTAATCGAATAGCACGATGATGGAATGGTTGCTTTGGTAATCCCTCTTTGTCGAGGATTAATTTTTTCATCTGTGGACGAAGACGGGATCGCCATGGACAAGCGACCGAGTTAAAGTGGGAAGCGAAGTTTCCCCACCTACAAGTGGTATCAGAGCCACGGTTTCCAGTTTTGTGTGTTTAGGATTCGGTTACTTTTATGCACTTTTCATATATTGTATGTGTCGGATAATAGTAGGATCTGCGTAGGTTAACTTTTTGGTTGCAGGCATAGGATCCAACTATTATGGTCATATGTGTGTATGTGATTGTATGTATGTAATTGTATATTATTTGAATCCTCAGGGTTGACGAGATGAGTGTTTAATTTTTGTAATTAAGTACGTCATTATTTAGCCACTCATTTTTTTTAGTTTACTTTCGATCTAGATTTCATGTACACTCCTTCGTGGAGTATAGGATCGATGAATGTAAATTAAAATAGTTATTCTCGGCTCGGATCTCCGGATGACTTGTACATGGCGTAGGGAGGAGCGGACGAGATAGCGATACGACATGAGGCATATTGGAGACAAAAGCCATAATAGTTGGAAAATATTTCTTTTTCATATTTATTGCTTATTGTTTGATATGCATGTCGTAGGCTAGGAAAATTCCTCAATTTTAAATTACTAAGTGGGAGAGGGATATTTTTATAAATTCTCACGGCCTCTATTACGATTTGACATGTGATGCAAACAAACTTGTGCGTCGGCTTTGAGTGCCTTCCTCCCCATCGGATGAGTTTGTTTGCGGATTACAGGGTCGAATATGGTTATAGGAAATTATTAAGGAGCATGTGTACTTTCCCATCGGAAGGCACATAACCCAAGATAATTATCTTGGTACCGAGTAATGGTGAACACTTAGATGCAAATAGGAGTATCCTCCCCATCGGAGTCACTGCTTTTATTTGTAGGGCCGAAGAGGAACAAACTATTAATTTTATTTGTCAAAAAATTAGGTTGACAAGATAGTAAAATTAATGGGTGAAACCTCCTCTTACAAATGTAGAATTCGTATACGTCCACACTATCGTGGCATACGATATTCTCGGTGTTTTGAGGTGTTGATTGATTTTAAAATATTATTGTTTGAGGAATCAATAATTTTTTAAAATCTAATGTTTTGATCTATGTGATTCTTAGGTTTTTCAAAATGACTTTCAACCCACTTGCTGTGATACTGAAAGAAAATAAACTTACTAGACTCAATTATGTTGATTGGAAGAGGAATCTTGACATTGTCTTGACTACTGAAGAGTACAAATATGTACTCCTCGAAGAATGTCCTCCTAAGCCTACGGATGATTCTGGAGAAAAGGAGGAGAGCTATAAGAAGTGGATAAAGGCTGATGAGATGGTGCGATGTTACATTTTGGCATCTATGTCAAATGTACTGCAACATCAACATCAAGCCATGCCCACTGCTTATGACATGATACTCAATCTCAAAGAGTTTTTCGGACATTAGAATCGGGCTGCTAGGCAGGAAGCCATGAGGAACTTGATGACGACCACCATGATCGAGGGAACACCCGTGAGGGATCATGTTCTCAAGATGATGGCTCATTTGAATGAGATGGAAGTCCTCGGAGCTGAGATCGATGGGGAAACCCAAGTCGATATCATTCTCCAGTCTCTACCTAGGAGTTTTGAGCAGTTTCTCCTAAACTACAACATGAACAAAAGGTTGTATTCGTTGGCGGAGCTTCTGATAGAACTCCAGGCGACAGAGGGGCTATTTCGTCAGAGTGCTCAGGCGCAGGCCATGGTTGCCCAAAAGGTTTTTACTTCTAAGACGAAAGGCAAGAAGAAGAAGAAACAAACTGGGGCAAAGGCGGTGGGAGGAACTCAAGGAGGAGTGAAAAAGCTAAAAAGCAAGTGCTTCACTTGCAAGCAGACTGGACACTGGAAGAAGGACTGCCCCAATCGGAAGCAAAACAAAGGTATATCTTTTGGTCTAGTCGTTGAAATATGTTTAGCGGTGTTATCTACCGGCACCTGGTGTGTAGATACGGGAGCCACTGATCATGTCTGCAATACTTTGCAGGGCTTCGAGAAACAGACGGTAGTGAGGAGATTACTGTATACTTGGGTGATGCCACGAAGGTGGCGGCTGTTGCAGTGGGAGATGTTTATTTGTCTTTTGAGAGGAATAAAGTTTTGGTTCTTAAAAATTACCTTTATGTACCTTTATTTAGAAAGAATTTGATTTCGATTTCTAAATTGTTTATGGATGGATATTCTATTTCTTTTAATGACAGAGTTGTTATAAAAAGGAATAGGGAGATTATCTATTCTGGTGCATTGATAGGAAATTTGTATACACTCGAACCAAAAGCTCCTACGATGCAAATAGAAGTGAATAACTCATCTTCTAATTCCAATAAGAGAAAAGAACCTTCGAAGATGAACCAAACATATCTTTGGCATCTAAGGCTTGGTCATATTAACCTAAGCAGAATTCAAAGGTTGATAGTTGATGGACCTCTGAGTTCATTAGTGGTGGAATGCTTCCCAACCTGCAAGTCCTGTTTAGAAGGTAAAATAACCAAGAGGTCTTTCAAGGCCAAGGGGTATAGAGCTAAAGATATGTTGGAATTGGTTCATTCTGATTTGTGTGGTCCTATGTCTATCCAGGCAAGAGGTGGTTTTGAATATTTCATCTCTTTTATAGACGATTATTCAAGGTATGGATATATTTACTTAATGCGCCACAAGTCTGAATGATTTGACAAGTTCAAAGAATTCAAGGTCGATGTGGAGAAACGTCAAGGTAAAAGTATCAAGACACTACGATCTGATCGTGGTGGTGAGTACCTCTTGGGAGAGTTTAGGAATTACTTATCAGAGGTTGAGATTCAATCCCAAATGTCTACACCTGGCACACCCCAACAGAATGGTGTAGCAGAGCGAAGGAATAGGGCTCTTATGGAGATGGTTGGATCGATGATGAGTTATTCTGAGTTGCCAGATTCATTCTGGGGATATGCTCTAGATATGATAGTGTATATTCTGAACTTGGTTCCATCTAAATCAGTACCTTCTACTCCCACACTGTATGGGTGGCGAAAGCCTAGTCCGAGATATATTGGATTTGGGAGTCCAAAGACATGTCAAGGCGGATGTTGGTAAGTTGGAACCTCGCATGTGTGCATGTTCGTTGGCTATCCTAGAGGAACGAAAGGTGGTTTGTTTTATAGTCCTAGAGATCAGAGGGTGATCGTCAGCACGAACGCCAGATTTCTAGAGGAAGACTATGTGATGAACCACAAGCCCATGAGTAAGATTGTTCTGGAGGAATTGAGAGGGAAAGTCACTTCTTCACTACCACCGGTACAAGAGGATATACCACAAGTCACTGCACCGCGTGTCACAGAGGATACACAGGTAATACCTCATCGTAGTGGGAGGGTTGTTAGACAGCCTGATAGATTCATGTTCTTGGGAGAATCTTCTAATTTGGTCCTTGGCGAACATAAACCTCCTTGACATATGATGAGGTGATCCAAGATAAAGATGCAGTATCTTGGCAAAGTGCAATGAATTCTGAGATAGAATCTATGGATTCAAATCAGGTCTGGGAGCTAGTAGAACCACTCAATGGTGTAAAAATCATTGGATGTAAGTGGATCTACAAAAGAAAGAGAGGAATAGATGGGAAGGTTGAGACCTTCAAAGCAAGGATTATTGTGAAAGGGTATACTCAAAAAGAGGGCATCGATTATGAGGAGACCTTTTCGCCGGTAGTCATGCTTTAGTCTATCCAGATTCTCTTATGTATTACTGCTAATATGGATTATGAGGTGTGGCAGATGGATGTCAAGACAGCTTTCCTTAATGGAAGTCTTGAGGAAAACATCTATATGAAGCAACCAGAGGGATTCATTGCAAAGGGCAAAGAGCATTTTGTGTGCAAGCTTAATCAGTCCATTTATGGATTGAAGCAAGCTTCGAGGTCTTAGAATATCCGCTTTGATGAGGTAATCCAGTCTTATGGATTTATTCAAACTCCGGATGAGTCTTGTGTATACAAGAGATGTGATAGAAACGTAGTGGTATTTCTTATACTATACGTAGATGATATTTTGTTAATTGGCAACAATGTCAAGGTGTTATCGGATGTAAGGGTATGATTGTCCAAACAGTTTGATATGAAGGACTTGGGAGAAGTAGGACACATCCTTGGGATCAAGGTTATAAGGGATCGCAAGAAAAGGATATTGTGCTTATCTCAAGCTTTATACATAGACACAATTATGGATCGTTTTAGCATGCAAAACTCCAAGAAAGGTTTTCTACCTTTCAGGCATGGAGTTCCTTTATCTAAGGAGATGTGTCCTAGAACATCTAAGGAGATAGAGGAGATGAAGGTGGTTCCTTATGCTTCGGCAGTAGAAAGCCTCATATATGCGATGCTATGTACGAGACCGGATATCTACTTTGTTGTGGGCATGGTTAGCAGATATCAGAGTAATCCAGGACAGGGACATTGGACTGCGATAAAGCATATATTGAAGTACCTGAGAAGGACTAGGGATTATATGCTAGTTTACCAGGCAGACCAATTACTCCCTGTGGGTTACACAGATTCTGACTTCCAATCAGATAGGGATAACAATAAGTTTACCTCAGGTTTTGTGTTTACTTTGGGAGGTGGAGCCATTGTATGGAGGAGTGTCAAGCAGAAATGCGTGACAGACTCTACCATGGAAGCTGAGTATGTGGCAGCCTCTGAGGTGGCCAAAGAAGTTGTGTGGCTCAGGAACTTCTTGATGGACTTGGATGTGATTTCTGGTTTGCCCAGAACTATCACAATTTATTGTGATAATAGTGGTGCAGTTGCAAACTCGAAGGAACCATGAGCCCATAAGGCAAGTAAACACATAGAGCGCAAGTACCACCTGATACGAGAAATCGTAAAGCGAGGAGAAGTTGATGTGGCCAAGATTGCATCAAAGGATAACCTGACAGATCCTTTCACTAAGGCCCTTCCAGCGAGAGCTTTTGATAGGCATGTGGAGGGAATGAGAATCAGATGTATGGTTGTATGAGGACAGCATAGTCTTTTAGTATAAGTGGGAGATTGTTGGGATGTATACTGAAAGTCTATCTTTTGTATGAACATCTTTATTTTTGAAATAAGAATCACATAATCATTGTTTGCATATTTATGGTTATGCATATTATCTAATATATTACATTGTAGATAACATAGTGTGTAGTGTCACATGGGAGATCATATTATCAGTTCCTTGTAAAGTATAAGTAAAGGCTCACAACCGAGATGGTTATGGACAAACCATTGGAATGGTTGTAGTGTGATTTGACATTGGTTTGTCTTGACCATAGAATCACACTAGTACACTTTGTGTGTATTGAGCAAGACCGACTTAGAGGTGATTCGATTTATTGCTGACTACATAATTGAATCGGACCTCAGATATTATGTTGTACATACTCTTAATTCCGATATAATAACGGGCACATATACTTAGTATTCATTTCTTTGATTTACCAATGGGCGAGATTTATAGAGTAAATCG
Source organism: Wurfbainia villosa (assembly GCA_025175895.1). NCBI lineage: Eukaryota > Viridiplantae > Streptophyta > Magnoliopsida > Zingiberales > Zingiberaceae > Wurfbainia > Wurfbainia villosa. Next base: position 77,652 of record JAKLTH010000080.1, on the reverse strand, counting down.
ATAGGCTCAGTAAGTTGAGAAATGATATTACTTATATGGTGTGTCGTTGATTATAGGAGGAAACTGTGTCCTATATATTAGGCTGATGATGTCCCCTTGAGGAGCTTATAAGATTCATCATGTAAACCCTGCAGGTGGACTGGTCCGGCATGATGATAAGGCTGAGTGGTACTACTCATGGAGTTAGATGTCGATTAATTAATTGTCAGTAAATTAATTAATCGACGGACATTCGAAATCTTAAACACGGAGAGATATATGTACAAATAATATATGGAGCCCATATTAACTTATGGGGGTTGGTGAGGTAGATCAATGATAATCCTCTAGTGGAATGGATTATCATTAATGGATCGGACTTTATGTGGGTTTGATCCATTGGGTGGCCAAGATCCAACTCCTCCTCATGGTCCCTATTGTAGCCTATTAAAACCCTCTTGAAGCCTAGATCCGATGGTGGAGAATGGAACTCTAGATCTGATGGTGAAGATTAAATCACTAGATCCGATAGTTGAGATTAAATCTCTAGATCCGACGATTGAGATTAAATCCCTAGAACCGACGGTGGAGATTAAAACAAGGCTTAAGCCTAACTCTATAAAAGGAGGCCAAGGCTTGGGCGTGGAGAAAAATTGGGAAATTAGGGTTTTGGATATTGGCTTGAGAAGAGAGGTGGGCGGCGGCAACCCTAGGCTTTCTTCTTGGGCGACGGCTAGGGTTTGGCTTTCTTCTTGGTCGGCGGCTTCTCAACCACCTCTCTCTCTCTAGATCGACAGCAGCTCCTCCCTCTCTCTTTCTCTCTCTAGGTTGGTCGGCGGCAACCTTCCTTCAAGGTTGGCTGGCACTCCTCCACCTCTCTTTGGGCCGGCGGCAAGCTTCAAGCTTGGAGCTTGTTGGTTGTTCCTAGATAGGAGAAGAGTTTTGTTTCTATACTTCCTCTTGTTCGGAGCGAGCAAGGAAAGAAAGATCGTGATCGAGGAGGCTTCATCTCTTGGAGGATTATTGCCCACACAACATCCAAGAGGAGGATACGACATACGATAGAAGACCTTGAGGTAAACAAGAGGTATAAATCTTGTTTTGCTTTCCTTATGTTTCTTTGTACATTGTATGTATGGTGTGTGGCTAAATTTACTTGGACCCCGAATACAAACGCAAAAACTGGCGATCCCTACATCGTCTATTCCGTGGCTATTCGAAGAATATAGGTAGGTTGCTTAAACAACAAGTTTGTTCAAGTGACCACTCTAATCGAATAGCATGACGATGGAACGGTTGCTTTGGTAATCCCTCTTTATCGAGGATTATTTTTTTTATCAGGGGACGAAGACGGGATCGCCATGGACAAGCGACCGAGTTGAAGTGGGAAGCGAAGTTTCCCCACCTACATGGACTTAACCTTCTAGCTCTTCCTTTAGCCTTGCACCTCCAGGATCCTTCCGAGTCCACGACTTGTTCATCCGTTGCGCTTGCTTCCAAGAGCTTCCTTTAGTTTCGTCATGTCTTGGTTTCCCTTTTCCAAAGTACGCTTGGACTTTACGCCGCTAAGATTACATGCTTGGACTTACGCCGCCAAGACTTGCCTTTAGTCTTCCTTTGCCAAGGTCTGCTTGGACTTTACGCCGCCAAGACCTTTCCTTGGACTTCTCTTTGCCAAGATCACACTTGGACTTTTCCTTTACCAAGTCTTCATACTTAGATTTTCCTATCACTTAAACATGTTCACAATTAGATCATAAAGCATTGCCTAACTTAGATGATTATCCAAATATCAAAACATATAAATGCTTGGGGCATTATTGCACCAACAATCTCTCCCTTTTTGATGTTTGACAATCATTTAAGTTAGGTCTTTAATATATGCACATAATCATATTTCCAATATGAATTCTAACTTAAAGTTTCCTTCTCCCTCTTTGACATACATCAAAAAGAGAAGAATTCATGCAATAATAAGTTTCATGAAAGAATTAAATTTGTTATGTCTTGAACTAAGGTATAAGATCGATATGAGGCTCCCCCTTAATCCAAGACATGGTTCATAATGTGTGAATAACATGTGGAGCAAAGCATAACCAAAGATAGAAAATTAAGTCTAAACTTTGCACCAACAATATAAATTTAGGGGATGAAAAGATTTATATTATGAAGCTCCCCCTAAAACATTGCATCAAACAGTCCTATACCCTTTTAATTACTTAAGTTAACATATCATAAGGTTAGGACACTTAAGAGTACACTTAAGATCAAGAAATAAGGCTGAATTGCAGAAAAACCAGGGTATCAGTCGACTGAATTCTGATTCAGTCGATTGCCACACCCGAAAGCCCTTTTTCAGGTTTTACAGCCCAACTTCAGAAATGCGCCAAAAATTCAAGAAACATCGAAAAAACACGAAATTTTGTGTACACATTTCTGAAATCATTTTCTATCAAGAAAAAATAATTTAAAAAATATATGTTTTCCATATTTCGAAAATGATACAATTTTGAAACCAAGCAAAAACTTTAAGTATTTTGCAAATTTTGTATCGCTTTTGCTTAGCAATTGAAAACTGTTTTTCAAAGTATGATAAATATAGTTTAAATTATGTTTTATTTGACATTTTCAATCATATTATTGGAGCTATATGCATATTAATTGTACATAAGCCTTCCCAATGATTGGTCCAATGAAAGATTAATATCTCTAGATGACACTTTGGTTCATAGTAATGCATCATAACAAGCATGATGAACCAAGTGCATTTTTCTAATATCTCACATGTTGTCTAAGTGGCTCAATATAAAAATCATGGTTTCTTAGGCCTTTTGTGAGATGCTTAGAGGTATAAATCCTAGATTTTCTATAGGTTCATACAACCCTAGACCTCTATTCTACTAAGCACATCCCAAGTTCTCTTCTTAGTGATGAATATTCCGCTTCGGGGAGAGCCTTGGTGAATATGTCGACTAAGTTGGACTTAGATTCTATGTAATTAAGTTCAATGTCCCCCTTAGCCACATGATCTCTAATGAAGTGATGCTTCACTTCAATGTGCTTAGTCCTAGAGTGATGTACCGGATTTTTGATTAAATTTATGGTACTCACATTATCACAATAAACTTTTACATTGGAGTAGTGTAACTCATAATCCTCTAATGTGTGTCTCATCCAAAGTAATTGAGCCACACAATCACCCATAGCCACATATTCGGCCTCGGTGGTTGACAAAGTAACACAAGGTTGCTTTCTACTACTCCAACTTACTAGGAAGGATCTAAGAAATTGACATCCACCACTAGTACTCTTCCGATCCAACTTGCAACCCGCATAGTCGGAATCGGTGTACCCAATTAAATCAAAAGATTTTTTCCTAGGGTACCAAAGTCTTACATTTAGTGTGCCCTTGATATACCTTAAGATTCTCTTAACAACCACTAAATGAGACTCTTTGGCACATGATTGGTACCTTGCATACATACCTACCATAAATAATATATTGGGTCTACTAGCGGTTAGGTACAAAATGCTACCAATCATACTCCTATAGAGTTTAAGGTCAATTTGTTTTCTTTCATGATCATTATCTATTTTTGTATTAGTTGTCATTGGGGTTGAAACTACTTTAGCATTTTCCAAACCAAATTTCTTAATCATTTCCTTAGCATATTTATTTTGGTATACATAAATTCCTTCATTTGTTTGTTTGACTTGTAGACCTAGGAAGAAATTTAGTTCCCCAACTAGACTCATCTCAAACTCATTCTCTATATTTTTGTTGAAGTCTTGAAGGAGCTCATCATTTGTTGACCCAAAGATAATGTCATCTACATATACTTGGGCTACAAAGATGTCCTTAGATTTTGATTTAATAAAGAGAGTTTGGTCTACTTGACCCCTTCTAAACCCCTTAGAGATCAAGAAAGATGACAATCTTTCATACCAAGCTCGGGAAACTTGTTACAAACCGTATAAAGCCTTTTTAAGCTTGAATACATGGTTTGGATAGTCTATGCTTTCAAACCCGAGAGGTTGTTCTACATATACTTCCTCCTTAATGAACCCATTTAGGAATGCCGCCTTTACATCCATTTGATGGAGTTTAAAGCCCATGTAAGAGGCATATCCTAGTAGGATTCTAATCGACTCTAACCTAGCAACCGGGGCATTTGTTTCATCATAATCAAGTCCTTCAATTTGATTGAAGCCCCTTGCAACTAACCTTGCTTTATTCCTAGTTATATTGCCTTGATCATCTAGTTTGTTCCTAAAAACCCATCTTGTAGTAATGATGGTACTATCATTAGGTCTAGGAACTAACTCTCATACTTGACTCCTTTGAAATTGAGTCAATTCATCTTGCATTGCTAAGATCCAATCCGGATCAAGTAATGCATCATTGATTGTTTTGGGCTCAATTTGGGAGATGAGGGCTATATGACTAAAGGGAGCTCTATGAAATGACCTAGCCCTAACACCTTGAGATAATTTACCTACAACTTGATCTAGAGGGTGATTTTGATGAACTCTTATTGTTCTAGGAGGTGTATTAAATTGATTTTGATCATGATTATCCTCAACCCTTCTTTCATCATCGGAATCACCTCTTACTCCCCCTTGATTTAACTCTCCCCCTTGATCATTACCCCCTAAAGTTAAATTTTGAAATTTTTGTCATTGATATCATTATCAATGGGGGTTTTCCTAGGGTAAGTATTAGAGGTTTCATCAAATTGGACATTTGAAGATTCCTCAATCTTTTGAGTTCTTTTTATTATAAACTCTATATCCTACACTAGTGGATGAGTATCCAATTAGGATTCCCTCATCCGCTTTGGATTCAAATTTATCTAGGTTGTCTTTGGTGTTTAAAATGTAGACTTTGCATCCAAAGACTTTGAAATAGTGAATTGTTGGAATTGTATCATTCCATAATTCAAATGGGGTTTTTCCTAAAAACCTATGAATTAAAATCCTATTTTGGATATAGCAAGCAGTATTGACCGCTTCCGCCCACAAGTAACTAGGTAGAGAATATACATTAAACATAGTCCTAACCGCTTCTTGTAGGGCACGATTTTTTCTTTCCACCACCCCATTTTATTGGGGTGTTCTAGGATATGAAAATTTGTACTTGTACCCTTGTTCTAGGCAAAATTTTGAGAAGTTAGAGTTCTCAAATTCTCCACCATGATCACTACGGATCCAGTTGATTTTGAGATTCTTTTCATTCTCTACTCTTTTGCTAAAGCCTATGATTATTCCTAGGGTTTCATCCTTATGTTTCATGAAGAATACCCAAGTAAATCTAGAAAAATCATCTACTATAACTAGACAATATTTACTACCAATCATGGAGGGAGTACTATGACAATCAAATAAATCAACATGCAAGAGTTCTAAAGGTAAAGCGGTACTAAGTAAAGTTTTATCTTTGTGTGATGATCGTGATTGCTTTCCTTCTTGGCATGCATCACACATTTTGTTCTTAAGATACTTGACTTTTGGCAACCCCTTGACTAGCTTCATCTTGGCTATTTTGGCAATGTTTTTCATGTTGATGTGCCCTAGCCTCCTATGACATAGTCAACTCTCTTCTTCTTTTGCAATAAGACACTTAGTAGAAGCGTTAGTAGCATGGGATAAATCAATATAGTATATATTTGATTTCCTAAAACCTACTAACATGCAATCATTTAAATTTTTGTGTCTTATGAAGCATTTAGAAGAATCAAATTGAACATCAAAATTGGCATCACATAATTGACTTACACTAAGCAAATTAAATTTTATATTTTTAACTAATAATACTTTGTGAATTGCAAGGTTTGGGGATACCTCAATTGTCCTTTTTCTTAGGATATTAAGTTTATCACTATTTCCAAAAGACACCTTCCCCTTGCTAGTGTGGTTGATTGTGGAAAATTTGCTCTCATTATTGGTCATGTGTTTTGAGCAACCACTATCAACAATCCATAAGCTTGGTCCTTCTACCTATACAACATGAAAAATGTAAGTTTTAGACACCCAAATTTTAGGACCGTTAGCAATAACTATATAGCTTTTGGGAACCCAAGCTTTTCTAGCCTTGCTCTTAATGGTTGGTTTTCTACTAATTAGTGAGGTGAAAGTTACTTCCTTCTCCTTAGGCTTATATCCTATGCCGGCCTTGTTATAAATGACCCTTTGGTCCCTAAGAATCATATCAAGATATTTGGAACCATTCATAAATTTCTCTAAGCATGCTCTTAGGTTACCTATTTCTTTTCTAAGTTCATCATTTTCATTCCTAAATGAACATACATCATCACAGGAAATTTCTACATTCTTAATTGATTTAATTTCTACTTTTAAATCCTTAATCCTAGATTTTGATTTATTTAGTGTATTTTGAAGGCATGCAATAGTTTTATATAGTAATTCTATTCTAGGGGAGTCCTTTACCTCATCGTCACTAGATGACGATTCGTCGCTTGAGGAGGAGGATGACTCTTCACTTGAACTATCCTCCAAGTCCATGAGTGTCATGTTTCTTGTGACATGGCAAGGTTATTCATCATTAGAGGAATCTTCTATGCTTTGTGTATCCCAAGTTTGGGCTATCATGACCTCCTCCTTCTTCTTCTTTAGGTCCGGGCAATTTGGCTTGATACACCCTTTCTTGTTGCAACCATAACAAACAACATTAGGAGTAGAAATTGAACTACTAGAATTTTTACCTTTGGAGGATTGGAACATCCTCCTCACATCCTTCTTGGTGAGTTTCCTTGACCTCCTACCAAACTTCTTTACATAATGAGCCACCTCACTTGCCGATAGCTCTTCATCACTACTAGATGACTCTTCCTCGGATTCGAATGAGGAAGAGACTTCTTTCTTCTCCTTCTTCTTCTTGTCCTTCTTTCCTATAAAAAGAGCTACACCTTTCTCCTTGGACGAAGTGTTAGCTTGCTCTTGCAACTCAAATTCACAAAAGAGTTCATCTAATTTAACCAAAGAAAGATCCCTAGACACCTTATAAGCATCTACCATTGATGCCCATAAGGTTGTTCTAGGGAAGGCTTGGAGAATATACCTCACAAGGTCTCGGTTTTCGACCTTCTCACCTATCACATGTAGTCCGTTGAATACCTCCTTGAAGCGATCATGCATTTGGCTCACGGTCTCATTGGTCTTCATTGCAAAGCTTTGGAGTTGGCCTATCAAAAGGTCCCTCTTGGCTCTCCTCGTCTCCTTTGATCCTTCATTCAATTCGATGAGCTTCTCCCAAAGCTCTTTAGTGGAGTTGAAGGGGCTAACTTTGGACAATTGCTCCTTTGATAGACCACATTGAAGTGTGGTCGTTGCCTTTGCATTTGCTTGCGCCTTCTTTGCCATCTCTCTTATCCAATCCTTTGTTGGTATTGGCGCTCCGAATTCGTCGACCGACTTCTCGAAACCATCTACAATGTTAAACCAATTATCAATATCGTTCATAAGGTAGTATTTCATCCTACCTTTTCAATATCCGAAGTCGTTGTCGTCGAAGAATGGAGGCCTCGCCGTGCTATACCCCTCTTGAAACGCCATTATGCTCTGGTTGATGGTCAGATCTTTCGACGCGATCCGGGCTCTGATACCACTTGTTAGGGATCCTTGGAAGGCTAGAGAGGGGGTGAATAGCCTCTTTTCGAATTCTACAAGAAATGTTAGTGGAAGCAAAATACTAAACAAAATCAAGAAGCTAAACACAAACGCTAATACGAAGGCTTTTACGTGGTTCGGAGATAAAGCTCCTACTCCACGATGATCCTTAAGGTGGATCAACCCAAGCAATTCCACTAAGAAGTTTTCCTTACAAGACCTCCTCTTCTTACAAAAGATGACGATGAAGATTAGAGAGGAGGGGAATGAAAAACACTTTGAAAGCTTAGGAAAAACGTGGGAGCTTGAGAGTATGGTTGGAATGTAAGAACTAACCCACTCGAGCACCCCAAATCCTCTTTTTATAGAGAGAGAGTTATTTTTCCCGTTGAACCTCGATCAGTCGACTGATGTACAACATCAGTCGACTGTCGTCACAGCCAACGGCTTCTGACGAGGTGAATCTGTGGGGATACACAACCATCATTTCCAACGGTAGCCTGATCAGTCGACTGATCACTTCATCAGTCGACTGATGAAATGATCAGTCGAGTGATCCCCACAAGGAGTCGAGTGAAATCCCATTATGTGCCCGATGTCGACTTGATCAATCGACTGGCTAGTCTTGGCGATCGATGATGGAGCGATTGATCGCCGAGACTAGGCAAATGGCGATCGCTCGTTAGGTTTTAGCGACTCGCCGAGCACCCTATCAGTCGACTGCTACATCATATCAGTCGACTGATACTCATCAAGTATGAATAATTCATACTTGAATTGACTTCCTAGACCTAGACTTAACCTTCTAGCTCTTCCTTTAGTCTTGTGCCTCCAGGATCCCTCCGAGTCCACGACTTGTTCATCCTTTGCGCTTGCTTCCAAAAGCTTCCTTTAGTTTCGTCATGTCTTGGGTTTCCCTTTGCCAAAGTACGCTTGGACTTTACGCCGCCAAGATTACATGCTTGGATATACATCGCCAAGACTTGTCTTTGGTCTTCCTTTGCCAAGGTCTGCTTGGACTTTACGCCGCCAAGACTACATGTTTGGACTTACACCGCCAAGACCTTTCCTTGGACTTCTCTTTGCCAAGATCACACTTGGACTTTTCTTTTACCAAGTCTTCATACTTAGATTTTCCTGTCACTTAAACATGTTCACAATTAGATCACAAAGCATTGTCTAACTTAGATGATTATCCAAACATCAAAACATATAAATACTTGGGACATTATTGCACCAACAAACAGGACTCGAGCCACCTCATAATTTGCAAGAGAGACCCAAACTACCAAGACATTGGTATGAGGTAAGAGGATATCTTGAAGATCTTCAGGTCCAAAGTATATCCGAGACATGCTCTGAATGACCTGGTCTTCTCTGATAGCCAAACTCTCCATTAAGCGAGCGTAAGACTTCTTGGTTCCATTGGAGTCTCCTTCAGCGGGTCCTCCTGCAATAACATTAATCACCCCCCGAGTAGGGGCCTCACCCAGAGCAGCTAATGCCCCCTCACTAGCTGATCCTTCTTGAGATACACCTCCAAGGTTGGGTTGCGCTGGGCCCAATGGGGGAAGAGCTCAAGGTCTTCTATTGTAAGGTCAGAGAACATTTGGTCTGTGATCTCTCCCTGTTCGTCCTCCCAACTACAATTGGAGGTGGGGATATTCAACTCTAATACACTCTAGCTCACTCTGCAGCTTGAAACACTGGTCGCTCATATACCTATAGTCCGTGTGGTATTGACAGAAGAACGGAGTTGAGGGATTTCAGAGAATCCCTCTGTATCCTGTTGGGCGTTGAAGGATACCTTGTGTTAGTGCCTATAAGATTCATATATCTCCACAATGATATGATATTGTCCACTTTGGGCCCAAGCCCTCATGGTTTTGTTTTTGGGCTTTACCCAAAAGGCCTCATACCAATGGAGATATCTTTTTTCTTATAAGCACATGATCTTTTCCATGTCTTACCAATATGGGACTTTGATTGTATTCCCCATACTCCCAACAATCCCCCCCTCAAACGAAGGACCACATTGGGCCCCCCCTCAAGCCTATCCCTCCTCGAAGGATTTTCTCTGCTTGATGTCCGATCTTCAACCCACCAGGACTTACTGCCAGTTGTTCGGTCCCCCCGACCCAACTAGACTTCCTTCCTGATGTCTGGTTCTCTTGATCCGGACGTGGGAGCTCAACTTCCTTCGTTCGAGGTTCATGGCTTGACATGGACCATGGCTCTGATACCAATTGTTAGTGCCTATAAGATTCATATATCTCCACAATGATATGATATTGTCCACTTTGGGCCCAAGCCCTCATGGTTTTGTTTTTGGGCTTTACCCAAAAGGCCTCATACCAATGGAGATATCTTTTTTCTTATAAGCACATGATCTTTTCCATGTCTTATCAATGTGGGACTTTGATTGTATTCCCCATACTCCCAACACCTTGTTGATCATATGCCTCCATTTCCTGTTCCTTCCATGTTCCCGAGAGAGGTAAGGCCTCCGTGGTCATAATTCGCAAAGGAGGGTGAGGGTGAACTCCCTGTAGGAACGTTCGTGACCGCTAGAGGGGGTGAATAGCGGATTTTCGTCGTGGATGGAATTTGATCGTGTTTGTCTCTACAAAACTTGTTATGCGCAGCAGAATATATATATAATAGCAATAACAAAAATGAAGACAAACACAAATACACTAATACACAAGTATATAACGTGGTTGGAACCATATGGTTCATACTCCATGGATTGGACTCGAATGAGCCCTAGCGATGCAAACACCACCACTATAATAATAATACTCCTTCTCGACAACAAGTCGGAGTCGGAGAAACCTCTTACAATGATTACAAAAGTAATACACAATAAATACAAGAAAATACATTAAAATGCAAGTAAAGAAAACTTTGCAAAGAGCTTTTGGATGCTTGTTTGTTGATTGTCTTGGACTAGCCTTGAAGACTCTGATTTGCACCAGCAAATCGCTCCAAATCGCCCAAGAAAATCGATGCCAAATCCCTCCTTCTGAGCTGCTTTTATAACCTGCATTCAGGCTAGATTTTGCCTAGCAGTCGACTCATCGGGACCATCAGTCGACTGACCCTGTAGTCGTTGTCTCACAACGGCATGAGCCACGTTGGATAAGTCCAACGGATAGGCCATCAGTCGACTGATAATACTCATCAGTCGACAGATAGAGCCTTCACTTGACTGTCAAACTCGGCCCAACAGTCGACTAGGAACCTTTCTGTCTCCGATTCCTCGACCATCAATCGATCGGCGTGGCGGCACCGACTATCGCGATGATCGCTAGTCCATTTTCTCACAGTCGAACCCTAGTTGACTCATATCAGTCGATTGGTAATAACCCCAGCCGACTGATACAAGTCAACTCGGCTGCCAAGTGTCAAAACACTTGACCAGTTAACTGGTCCAAAGTCTCAGTCAGCTGATAACCTCAAACATGAGGTTTACCCTAAGTATGATGCTCTCATACTTGCTAGATCACCCTTAGCCTAGACCAAAACCTTCTAGCCACCTCCATCAGCCTCACGTTTATCGGATCCCTCCAAGTCATCCATGACTTGATCATCTATACGCTAGCCTTCAGGTGCTTCCATCAACTATTGTCATACTAAGTCGTTCTATACCGCCAAGGCACATTTGGGCTTACGCTGCCAAGACTCCCGATTGGACTTTACGCCGCCAAACCATTGAACTTATGCTGCCAAGACTCCCACTTGGACTTTACGCTGCCAATATCAAACCTCTTGGACTTTCCAATTGCCAAACTCAAGCTTGGACTTTCCCTTGCCAACCCATGTTGGACTTTCCATGTCAAGTACACAAGACTTGGACTTTTCCAATGCCAAGTGTTTCACTTGGACTTTCCATGCCAAATACCCATGACTTGGACTTTACCATAACCATCATATTGTCATACGTTTTGTCAAACATCAAAACATCGCTCGAGTCAAACTCGAGTCTGATCAATTGTGACCTAGGCCGATTGCACCAATACTCCCAACATCGAGAGTCACAGTCGAGGTGCTTTGGGCAAAAAGGATCTGACATATTCCCTTCTAGGAGGTCTCCGTTGGATAGGAGGGGGTTCCTTTCTACAGGAGTAGAAGTGGGCTTCTTTTTCATCCTTCTTACTCTCAATCCTTCCTCCTCATTAATGTACTATTCAGCACGACCTAGTAGTTCTTTATAGATAATGGTTGACTTTCTCAACAAAGAACTAAGGAAGGATCCTTCCTTCAATCCATGAGGGATAGCAACACTCAAGAGGTCAGGCATTGCGGAAGGTATTTCCCGAGCAGTAGCAGTGAAGCGATGAATATAACTCCTCAAGAGGACTCTTGTTTTAAATGAAGAAAAATAGAGACATCATACTTATATGTTTTACAGCTAGTAAACTGCTGAAGAAAAACTTCCTTTAAATCATAAAAACATGTGATAGAGCTAGGAGGTAAAGACTTGAACCATCTCTGAGAAGAGGCAGCTAAGGTGACGCGGAAGGCCCAACACTTAAGGGTGTCGGTATAGCAATGAAGGGTAGCTGCACCTTCAAATCGAGACAAATGCACTTCTGGGTCGGAAGTGTCGTTATACATCCCCACTTGGGGGGGGGGCTCAAAAGTGTATTGGCGATTGCTCTAGCACTATGTCCTCTGTGAAAGGACAAGCCTCATAAGGTTCTGGTACCTTTGTAGAATGACTCTCCCCTTGGTCTTCACGCCTCACTGGCATCACCGAGAAAGGATATTGATATGCTCCCATCGCCGACATTTCTCCTAGTAATATCTTAGTTTCTTGGGAATCAGGCAGAGGAATGTGAGAAGGCCCCTCAAATGGTGGCTCCCTCTGAGAAGACTCACCAGAGTGGGGATGGAGATATCTCATCCTCTTTCTTTCCCTCACCATAGCTTCAGATACCGCTGTATCCACCATGACCCTCAACTGGGGCAACAAGAAAGTGATGGGAGTTTCCTCCGCGGAAGAAGTTGCAAGAGGAGGGATCTCTTGCAAATGCATCTTCACGTCTTGTTCAACAAAAATGTTCCCCTACGCCAACTAATGTAGCATAGATTTTCTACCTCCTTTGTAAGGGAGGTTTGGGGTCCTCTCCGGCCATAATAGTAAATGAAGGGAAAAGTGATGAGAATGGAAGTGATAACAAAAGATTTAATGTGGTTCGAAATTCTAATTCTTACTCCATAGGTGAGCTCTCGAATGAGCTTCGACATTATACACCTTTACTATATTCCCTGCTTCTCAAAAATACTTTCAGAGGTGGAGAAAACCCCTTACAGATAGAACGTGTACAAAGTAAAGAAAGCAAGACTCATATGACTTGTTGATGCGGAGAGCATCACTCCTTGGTTTTGAAGTATGAATCATAGTTAAAGTTATGACTTATTTGTGTTCTAATATCAGTGTTAAGTGTGCAGACTTAATAGAAAGTCCTAGTAGGTCGTGTTGATCGGATACTAGGCAGACGACTTGATAGGTCAGGAGGATCGGACACCAGGCATGAAGTCCAGATGGGTCGTGTGGACCGAACATTTAGCATGAAGACTGGTTAGGTCAGGAGACCGGACAATCAATAAAAAGTTCAGCTGGGTCAAGTAGATCGGACAGCTGCTGGAGGCCCTAGTGGGTCAGATCGGATGTCTGACAGATAGCCGGTAGGTAAGCCTCGAGTGAAGAGATGAGGCAGAGTCCTCTTTAGGGGACAAAGCTAGGCGTCAATCTGACAAAGAGTTTGCGTGGGACTTAGAAGTCGAGATCGAGCAGTATTACTATTGCTATTCTGTTTTGTATTATCTATTTGTGCTAATCTCATTTTTCAGGGATCAGTCGACTGAATGGACTACAGTCGACTGACATCCAGTCGATTGGATACCTAGTTGGCAGGATTAGCTGGTGATCGTTCGAAGATCTGGTAGTGCAAATGGAAAGAGTTTTAATTGACTAGAGAGTTTCAGTCGAATGAAGAGGAAAACTTTCTGACATGAAGCCAGGTGACCTGGAGTAGACTAGAGAGTGTTCAGTCGATTGGAAGACCAGAAGTTTCAATCGACGAGCTGATGTGGAGTCCACTGGAAGGCATTCCAGTCAACTAAAAAAGGTTTATAAAACAAATGCTACATTAGCTCCGAAACATATACTGGTACCACGTCAAAGTGCTGCTCTATTCATTCTTGTTTGCTAGAGCTTCAATTCCTCACAAAGACACACATCCGACATTCCGTGCCTACTTTCAAATTTCCTTTAGTGTCGGTATAACTTAGCTCAAATTTTATTTGTATTCATTTTCACTTTGTGTACTTAATTTCAAAAGAGAAGATAGAGTGTTACCTATCTCTCATTATTTATAAATAGTAAACCCCTCCGAAGTCGAGAGTTCTCGAGTCAGAGGGTATATAGTGATTGTTCATCGAGGTAGCTCTCGGAATAGCTACGAGTCTTAGAGTAGCAACCCTGTTGGGGTTGTGAACCAAGTAAATAGATTGTGTCTTGATTTCATTTATTCCGCTGCTTACTCTAATTGAAAATATAAAATAAGTTTTAAAAATCTAAAGAAAATTTTAACCTCTGAGATTCACCCCCTCTCTCGGAATATTTTGATCCTACATGACTTTCTGCCTCCTTCTTTCTCCCAAGATTTGTTCTCCTCCTTCTGGTAATCAATCTTCATTTAGAAAACTCCTTCGCCCAAGAGAGAGAGAGAGAGAGAGTTCCAGTGTTCAGAGATTGAAGCTGAAATCAAATCCTCTACTTATTCTTTCCTTCTCTCCTTTTATACCTGCTGCCCCTAGAGCCAACTGTTCTGTAACAAACTACCGGGATCATTGTCCACGCGGAAGCCCCTTCCAACCTGAAGAATAATGTTGTTATGATGTTAGTGTGTGAAGGTTACTAAAAATCTTCTGTGGATCCTCCCGGTATCTTGATTTGTTATGTTGCGTAACAAACTCTTATGAGAGAGCATAATAGAAAGCACCTTCCCCTTTCTTTATCCTCACTTTACCACTAAGCTCTTCTTTCTCCTAGTCATTTCTTCTTATCCCTATCCAAACTCGTCTTTGTTTTCCGAGTTGCCCCGTCACTAACTAGGCTCATTTTCCCAACTTGCTTCCCTACACCATTTTAATCATTTAAGCCGATTGAGGTACCTATGATTCATCTCGGCTCTCCGAGTTAATTATTTGACCTAGCTTTGGTTATTGAACACATGCACTTATAATCCACCCCAACTTTCCAAATTACCCCCTCAACCCGATTCACTTTCCCGAGTTGCTATATAGTTTCATTTTAACCACCAGACTTCCTCTTCGTTCCCGAGTTGCCACGTCATCAACTCGGCCTATTTTCCCAATTTGGATCTTGCTAGACTAGATCGTATATTCTACCTTATGCTCTTTCCCTCCGATTTCATCCTACAAATCATAGTTCTTTTTTCTATCTTTTAAGTCATCTTATAGTAGTATCAATAATTGTTGAGAGAAATCTCCTTTGTAGTCTTCGGGCTCCCGTCTCTTCTTGCTCTCAACTTTTCGAGTCACCTCACTCCTGATTCACTTTGCTTCTGACTCCTCTATCTCCCAACTCTTCGAATTGTCGAGCTTCCGATTACTTCAACTTTCCGTTTGTCAAATTACTCACTCATCTCTCCCTCAATGTCATATTATATGCGTATCAAATTAAACTACTTATAATAACTAAATTTATAATTATTATAATACGTTGTTGCCCGGTGTTAATTTGAGTTAACTAAAATTTCACTTGTGAACATGTTTTTGTAATTACCGTGTCGACCTTTAACAATCATTACTATTTTAATTACTAGTCGAATAAGGAGGAATAATTCAATTAATAAAAATAAAATGGGTTGCTAAAATCTTGATTTTTCTTTTAAGATTAGTGCAAAGATTTATATCTATTTGAAGTCCCTTTCAGTACTAGATGCTCCACGAATGCCTCTTAATAAATTGTTAACTAATTATCAACGCCTTAAATCACGAACAGAACTCTGCGTACGATCTTCGCCAAGAAGAGACCTGTAATCATTGAATCTCGCTCTCGATTAATCATGAATTAATTAATTACGGAGTCTTCCAATTAAATTAATCTCGCAACGCAACGGACTCCCCGGCACGCAGCGGCAAGATCAGAGCCGAGCTATAAATAGTCGAAGCTCATCGCTTAATCTCTCTCACTAAGCTCCTATTAGTTGATCAATTAACTGATTAATCACTTGTTAAAGCGTTTCGAGAGAAGCTGATGGGTAGAATTCCGGCCGCCGCCTTCACCGCTAAGCAATGCCTCGTCTTGGCGGCATTGTTCGCTGTACTATCGAGCGCCGCTTGGGGGCGCAAGCTGAGTGATCCAGAGAGCACGTCCATGGCGGAGAGGCACGAGCAGTGGATGGCGCAGCACGGGCGCGTCTACCGCGACGACGCGGAGAGGAAGCGCCGCTTCGATATCTTCAAGTCCAACGTCGAGCTCATCGACTCTTTCAACGCCGACGGGAAGCACAAGTACTCGCTGGCCGTCAACCAGTTCGCCGACATGACCAACGAGGAGTTCAAATCTTCCCGCACCGGCTTCAAGAATGTGATCGCAGCGAGGCCGATCAGGAAGGGAGGATTCAGGTACGAGAACGCGTCCACAGCGCCGGCGAGCGTCGACTGGAGGACCAAAGGAGCAGTAACTCCGATCAAGGATCAAGGGCAGTGCGGTATGCATATATGTGAATAATTTGAAGGAACAATTTAGTTAATTATTGCTCCAACTGAATCTGCGTTTGCACGATCGAATAAACAGGGTGTTGCTGGGCGTTCTCCGCAGTGGCGGCGACGGAGGGCATCACCAAGCTCACCGCCGGCAAGTTGATCTCCTCTCCGAGCAGGAGCTGGTGGACTGCGACGTCCACGGAGAGGACCAAGGCTGCAACGGCGGCCTCATGGACAACGCATTCGAGTTCATCATCAGCAACGGCGGCCTCGCCACCGAGGCCAAGTACCCTTACCAGGCCACCGACGGCACCTGCAGCAAGCAGAAATCCTCTCCCTCAGCCGCCTCCATCAGTGGGTACGAGGACGTCCCGGCCGACGACGAGGCGGCGCTCCGCAAGGCCGTGGCCCACCAGCCGGTATCTGTGGCGATAGAGGCCAGCGGGTCGGCCTTCCAGTTCTACAACGGCGGCGTATTCACCGGGGACTGCGGCACTGATCTCGACCACGGCGTCACCGCGGTGGGCTACGGCGAGACGAGCGACGGCAGCAAGTACTGGCTGGTGAAGAACTCTTGGGGGACCAGTTGGGGGGAGAACGGCTACATAAGGATGGAAAGGGACGTGGACGCCAAGGAAGGGCTCTGTGGCATCGCCATGCAAGCTTCCTATCCAACTGCTTAAAGTCATTAATTAGTCTATATATCTGCATGCATGCAATCTCTTATCCATGCATGCCTTACGTCCAAAGAACCTGTCGTCAATTAGTATGTGCATGTATAGCTACAGTATAGTCTTCACCCTTCAGTGTTGATTGTAAATGTATGCATGTGTCACCTGTCGAGTGTATGTTGCATGCACTTGCATGGATTGTCTGGTGCAAAAGCTTATTGATGATTATGTTGCATACACTGAAGGTTCTGTGGTTTGTATGTTTAATAGATTTGAGTTATATCACCACAGCCAGATATGTTTGCATCGCTGGAACAAGTGAATAAGATTTAAGAATACTAATTTGATGCTCCCTGGACACGGATTAATTAAAGTGGTGAGGTATTCTATAGAATAAAATAGTTTGATCCTCTTTCAATTGAAATCTTCAAAAGAAGGTATTATCTATTTTGTTAGCCGCTCCGATTGTCAGTTCCATCCTTACTAATAAATCCTCATCCCACAAAAGTTGGAGGGACTTATACTTCTTTGTCCAACTCCCTACCCTACTTCCCCGGCCCATTCTGATACTTGGAAAACAATCCTTCCAGACTTATCCCCTTTCTAGGATTGTAGGCTTCAATGTCCTTTTGTTGAGGTCCATAAGGTGCTGAAAGAACACCACTACAATTCTAACCTCCATTAGATACTCACATCCTAAGTCATTACGAGCTATCCCCCTTCCACCTGGACGATTCCATCATCATAGGTAGGGTATTAACAACACTTCATATACAATGTCTGTTAATTCTTATCACTGTTATCCATTGCTCTGAATATCTTGTATTGCAGACGATCTGATGTAGAAGACTAGGAACAGTGCAGAGAAGGTCATAGCCCTTAAGCCCCAAGGGAAATGGACAAGGGGAAAAATCCCTTGTTCTGAAAATTGATCCTCCCATGCCTTCTTCTCCTCCTATTACACCCTCAGAACTATCTCATCCTCCTTCCTCAATTCCGAATTTTACTTCTCTTGATCCTTTCTCACTTGGGGACGAATCCCCCACTTCCTATGGGGGATATTCTTCTTCTAAGCTCTCCTCCTACTACTCTCGGATATGTACTTAAGATCCGCAATACACAGGAAGTGAAACTTTTCACTCAGTCGGGCGTACACGACCCCTTTGAACGACTGAGTAAAAATTTATCAGAGACATCTTCCCTTAACCTTATTGCACTTGAAATATCTTGGTATTCACTTTTGAAATATTTCTTCTCCTTACATAGGTGGCCACCAACTATAATGAAGCAACCCAACATTCAGTTGATTATCAACCCACTATAGCAATTAGCCATAGTGCCTCTCAGGTCCAACAGCAAAAGATAACTCAACAGCTAGTTGAAAGCAAACGGCGGGAGGCTGTTTTAGCTGCCCATTATGAAGAATTGAAGAATCAATTGATGGCAGCAGGGTGTGAAAAAGAAGAAGCCCGCAAAGTAGTTGACTCCCTTCATATCCAATTATTTCTTCAAATTGATAAGATCCAGCATGTTGATGCTTTAGCCCAAGAACTGTCAGAGTGCTAAGTTCAGCTTCGGGAGACATAGGCTAGAAAATTTGAGTCCTCCGTTGAATTGCTAAGGGCTCAATCAGTTATTGAAATTTTGGAGGCCTCTCGGGAATCAAGTCGAGCACAACTAAGGGGTCTTTCCTCCAAAGTATCTACACTATCAGGGGCTCTGACGGAGATAACAGAACAATTGTAAGCATTACAACTTGAGCATACTCGAGTCATGACCTCTATGAGCCAACACACCATAATTGTTGCCAAGGAGAGAGATGAATTGAAGATCGCTCTTGCTACTGAGGAAGTACGATGGAAAGAGCGAGAGCAGGAGCTGCTAACAAACACTACAACAAAAAGGGAAAATAGCGACGAACTTTTTTCGTCGCTAATACCAAAAATTCACCGCTAAATAAATTTTACGACAAAAATATTTCGTTGATAGAGTCGTTGTAATAAGCTTGCCGCTAAGACACATTAGCGATAAATTAATACTTTTTTGTTGTTAATATTGCCGACGAAATAAAAAACGTCACGAAAAACAATAATTTTGTCGCAAAATCTAGAATATCGAAAAGAGGAAAATCACTGATATTTGCGACGAAATATACCAAATTTGTCACTAAATATCAGTCGAGTGACACAATAAAGCAGTCGACTGTCTATTTTTTTAGCCAGCCACAAAATCAGAAGAGACTTGACCATCGACTCGCCTGACGAGTTAACGACAAAATAAATTTTTTTCGTCACTAAATATCAATCGACTGACGCAAGAAATCACTCAATTGTCTATTTTTTAGGCAGCCACAGAATCGGGAGACCCTCGACTAGCGACTCGATCGGAGACTCCTTTGCCATGAATATTATCAAATTCGTCGCTAATTTCCTATAGCAGGTGATCGCGTCAACTGGCGACTCGATTGATACGCCAAACTCTAGCGACGATATTAGAAATTTCGTCACTAAACCTCAAAGTTTGGCGACAAAGCGACTGAGCTATTCATTTTGGGCTTTAAGGGGTCTAGTAGACAACATGCTGCTCATGGATATCCTCCCCCGGGTACAAATACCATTTTCTTAAGCATGGAAGCCACTATAGATGAATACCCGGACAATGTTTTTGAATTGTGAAGCTTCCTTTTTCCGAATTGTAATGAAACAAACATGTATGAAGCACTAAATTTTTGTGTAGTAACATATATTTATTTCTTATTCCAAATTACTGAGTCATTACTGTTTTGATAACTATATTCCTCTTGTCGAGTGGATATCTTCCTCTTTTATGCTTGACGACCTCCGGCTAGAAACTTTTTTGGTGCCAGTCGATTGATACTCTGGCTCCATAGAAGTTGCTCTGACTAGTTTGAAGATAATATATCTTCAAATTATGCCAAGTCATTCCCCCAGCAAATGAGATTCACTTCTGCTAAGCCAGTTTGCACCGCAATCGAACCATACCTGATTAGCCCTTATCCCTTTGGCTGGGCGAGAATATGACTAGTCACCTCTTTGTCAATGCCCTTATCATTCCCAATACCAACCCTTCAGTTACCCCCTCCCTCCTCATTCTATACTCTTCTTCTTTTTCAAGAAAGGAAAATTAATGCCTCTTCCCCTCTACAAAGACCTCCTATGAAGTCTTATGTCTTCATACTACTTCCATAGCCTCCCCCTCACACCCGTTTAGCATAAGCTCCAATACAGATCAGACTGATGAGTCAGATACTCATTCTATAACAACTTCAGCATATCGTCCTCCACCCCTTCGAAGCCCCATTGACACAGTGGCTCCAGGCTTCAAGGGGTCCTTCCGATCTCCTTTCCCTTGCTTCGGGCATCGCTTATGGAATCCTCCATCATCTCGGAAGCAACCTCCAATGCATCCCCCTCCTCCACCGGCTGACATCCCTCCTCCTCCGATAGTTCCACCGCCCTACTTAGAAGAAGAGTCAGTTGTTGACTCCTCTAGTACTTCTCGAGCTTTGTAAACAAGAATGTCTCTATCGGCAGTATCATTTGGTTTATGTATAAAAGAAAAGAATATTAGATTCCACATAATTGCCATAGTCATCCAAAACAGGGAAAACATCTCGTGTACAACGATCCCTTTAATTCTCGATCCCTCACAGTAGACCATCAGCATATAGCAGAATTAGAAAGTATCACAAGAAGACTATCGAACCACGATTGAATTATACTCCCTAAATATCTACTTCTTCTGTAGGATATGATTGGTCATCTCATCATTAATGCATCAACTACCTTTAACACTACCCCCTTATCTTTCCATCTTATCAGTCTTTACTTTCCTTCTTTTCCAAGAAGATGAATTAATACTCCCTTCTCCTCTATAAAAACTTATGGCAATGTCTTTTGCCCGTATACTCCTTCATTCTTCTACCTTCTAAATGGCGGACCCTTCAAAGCAAGAAAGCAGACCTCTTTCCCCTGAGCCCCTTATGGTAGACCAGCATTGCATACAGAAGCTAAAAGATTTAGTGAGAGATTTAAGGAGTCGACTACAATTGTCTTATACCCGTAACTACTCCCTACTCCAAGAATTGGCAGTGACCCAACGAGCCCTATCATGACTCAGGCTCACCTACCAGTCTCATATCAGATAGCTTATTGCTGAGTCAGACCGTCGCATGACTCTAGCTCTACCTCCAGAGAGAGTTATCCATGAAGCCCCATAGTTTTCATTTTACTAAAGTGTATTTTCTCTTCTGATCTTAATGTTGGTGCAATCAGCCCAGGTCACGATTGACCGGACTCGAGTTTGACTCGAGTGATGTTTTGATGTTCGACAAAAACATATGACAATGTGATTGTCATGGTAAAGTCCAAGTCATGGGTACTTGGCATGGAAAGTCCAAGTGAGACACTTGGCATTAGGAAAGTCCAAGTCTTGAGTACTTGACATGTAAAGTCCAAGCATGGGTCTTGGCAAGGGAAAGTCCAAGCATGAGTCTTGGCATGGAAAGTCCAACATGGTTGGCAAGGGAAAGTCCAAGCTTGAGTCTTGGCATTTGGAAAGTTCAAGGAAAATATTGGCGGCGTAAAGTCCAAGAGGGAGTCTTGGCGGCATAAGATCAATGGTTTGCGGCATAAAGTCCAAGCAGGAGTCTTGGCAGCGTAAGTCCAATGTGCCTTGGCAGTGTAGACACCGTTAGCATGACAATAGCCGATGAAAGCATTTGAAGGCTAGCGTATGGATGAATAAGTCATGGATGACTTGGAGGGATCCGATAGGCACAAGGCTGACGAAGGTGGCTAGAAGGCTTAGGTCTAGGCTACGGGTGGTCTAGCAAGTATGGGGATACCATACTTGAGGTTAAAACCTTATGTTTGAGGTTGGCAATCGACTGACAATATGATCGGTTCGACTGCCGTGAGTCGACTAGAGCTCGACTGCTGGTTAAGGGCTGAAAATGCCTTAGCAGTCGACAGATCATTGGATCGGGCCGATCGATGGCGATCGGCCATGGATGCGATTGGATTGCTGGTAGGTTTTTTGTGTGAGCACAAAATGCCGTGGCGATCGGCGCTTACGGCGCTAGCAGTCGATTGATGAAGTCATCAGTCGACTGCTAAGAGATTCGTTGGAATTTTTCAGCGTGGATCGAGCCGTTGTCTCACGACAATAGTGTTAGCAGTTGACTGGGGCCTTATGGAAGCCGACTGCCAAGGCGGAATCCAGCCCGATGCAGGTTAAAAAGAGGAGCTTGAGGAGAATTTCGGTATTGGTTCTTTGGGAGCTTTGTTGAGGCGATTTGAAGGCGAATTGCAGGTGCATTTCAGGGTCCTTCAAGCTCATCCAAGCAACCAACAAGCAAGCGCTCAAAACCCTAGATTGTAAAGTGCTCTTTACATTTCATTCATATTTGCTTGTATTTGTTTCTTATTATTGTAAGAATACTTGTAAGAGGTTTCTCTGCTTCCAACTTGTTGTTGAGAAGGGGTATTTGTGATTAATGGTGTGTATTTGCATCACTAGGGCTTTTAGAGCCCAATTCGTGGAGTAGGAACCATACGGTTCCGAACCATATTATATTTGGTGTTGTGCTTGTGTTCTTGTTGTATTTGTTTTATTATTATATATTCCACTGCGTATAACAAGTTTTGTAGCAAGCACGCGATCGAATTCCAATCGAGCGACGACAACGCTATTCACCCCCCTCTAGCGGGCGCAACGTTTCTAACAAGTGGTATCAGAGCCCGGAGCTCTTCTACGGACTAACACCCGAGAGCAAAAGACGCTAGAGGGAAGATGGAATTCGAAGAACGACTTGGATGGGATATCAACATGCTGGTTCCATATGCGCTTTATGGACGAAAAGACTTCAATTCATGGAAGGGGAGGATTGAAGACTTTATTATGATGAGGAACTTCGAAGAATGATTTGCATTGATGGATGGATTCAAGTATCCGAGTGGGCCAAAGGAGGGTTCTCAAAATAAAGAAGTGGACTGGGGAACAAATCCAAGAATTCGAGATAAATAAGAAGGTAATAAAATTCTTGGTTGAGTTGATTCCTAACGATATTTTGTGTAGCTTAGGTGACTACATGGATGCCAAGAAGCTATGGAACCAAGTGACAAGATTCCATGAGAACCTGCAACCGGTCCAAGAAGAAGGACCATCATCGACTTCAAGTGAAGAACAATCACAAGAAGCTGAAGAGTGCTCATCGGCTCAATCGGAGGAGACCGAGGAAGCAAGCACATCATCCTCACAAGCAAGTGAGGATTCGAAAGTTGAGGAAGAGCCAACTTCTGGATCGGTGGAAGAGGAGGAAGAAGAGATGGAAGATGCCTCCACTTCAAGGTTTGAGGGGGAGGAGAGACCGTCTACTCCGGAACAAGGGCAAGAGCAAGGAGAGCCATCTACTTCCGGGAGAAGTGATGAACAAGTTCAAGAGACCCTTTCCACCACCATTGACCTAGGTAACTCAAACATTTCGATTAAGAATAAAATTCATATTATATGCTTTGAGTGTAAGAAGCAAGGATACTACAAGAGTAAGTGTCCAAAAAGAGTTAAGAAGACTCCACCGGTGCCTAGAAGTCAAGAGAAAGTTAAGGATGTTGGTGCTCCCACTAGAAAAAGCAAGGAGCACGTGGCGTGCTTCAAATGTCAACAACCGGAACACTATCGGAGTCAATGTCCAAAGGGGAGCAAGAAGGTCAAAGAAGGAGCATCACAAGTAGGGGGAGCCTCTAAGATAAACCCTAAGGGAAAATTTAATAATGCTCATTGTTTAAGTTATAGGCAAAAGCATGCTAGAAATAATTTTAGCAATCTTACAATTTATCATAAAGAGCATGCTAGAAATATGGAGTATTGCTTAGGAGCTAAGAATGTCAACCTTAAGAATAAGGAGAAATTTGGGACTAATATTCCTAAAAATATTTTACCTAAGGCAAGTATTAGGAAAATAGAGGACCATTTAGGCATTAACCCTAAGAAGGGTAGGCATATGCCTAGAGGAAATGGTAATGCCCAAAGACCAAATCAAAATTCAAAAATTAGGCAATTGGAGTTGAAAAATCAAGTCTTGAGGTCAAGACTTGAGAAATTAGAAAAGACCCTTAAAAAGATGCAAAATCAAATGCAAGGGTCAAATTGCCAAAACCTAGGGTCTAAGAGTCAAAGTCAAAGGCCTAGGAAACAAGAACCATCCAAGGGCAAGCTTAAGCCCAAAAAGACCTATCACAATGTTCCATTCGATTATAGAACTCAAGTTATGTCTAGGAAGACCAAGGTTACTAGGGAAGTCATCCCTAAGGGTAACCAAGGTGTGTGCCTAGTGGCTAGGGTTTCGAAGAAACCTAGGGAAACCATTAAGAAGGTCAAAGGGGGAGTTACCTCTAGATTTGATCTAGGCAAAACCCAAATGATTAAGGCTACCAAGCCTAGAAGGGTCATTAGGAAGGTATCTAGGGAGGTCATCCCTAAGGAATACCTAGTAAACCCAAGGAGCTCAAATAGGTTTTGGGTTCCTAGGAGCGTGATCTATTCATGCTAAATGGGTTTAGGTGTGTCGACCTTGAATGGATGGGTAGTTAACCTAACCATAGTAAAGGTGACACTTTAGGTTATTTTCAAGGTTATGGATACCTTGGAAATAGGTTTGAATTATAATCCTAAAAGATTTTAGAATGTGCCAATATTATTTAAGAAGTTTGATAAATTAATCAAATTGACATAACTTAGATTCAGAAGTCATAGTGTGTCATTTTGGGTTTTTGGCACACTTGGAGAATAAATGATAATATGGTAAAATGAGAGTTAATAATAACAAATGACAATTAATATTAAAATTTAGGTATTATTATACCTATACATTTTATTTGTCATACTTTGTTTGTCATATAACATGTCATGACATCATATATACTTTTAATCATTTAATATGTCATGATCATGTGTATGATTAAGGTTAAATGTCATGTATGCGTAGATTCCATCTTATGCCATGACATCATGATTATGAGCATGTGTTTATTTATATCATCATTAATGCCATAATCATTTATGCATTAATAAAAATTAAGTTAAGGACAATGACATGACTTGAAGTCTCATTTATAAGGGAATCAAGTAGCGTTGCCTTAGAAAATGAATGAGGCCTTAGTTTAAGATAAACCAAAATCCACATCTCACATCTAAATTGACATGTATGTGTATTTATACACCCTAGATACATGTGAGATAATAGGATATGAGTTAAGTTTAAGGTGCATAGTTTTTTCATCTAGATGAACTAAAACTCATATGAAATCATGTAGTGGATCATGGGGAAAGCTAATGTGCAAGTCATGTGCATTGAGCCCATTGATCATGATCCAATATAGGTTTTCAAAAATATTTTAAAATCATTTTAGAAAATTTTGGTGAAGTATATCTTTTGATAGCAATCACCATTGATGAAGTTGATACAAAGTGAGCTAAACATTGAAGTTTTTTTTTCACTTTTGAACTTTGTGTCAATTTTGCTATTTTATGGGTAAAATATTTTTCTAACACTTTTCACCCATTGTATGTGTCATAAGTATTATACGTATGAATTTTCATGATTTTTCAAAATACGTAGAATTATTTATGAATTTCTAAAATTCGATTCTGATAATTGAAAATCGATACTCGACGTCAAATTTATGTTATCGATAGAGTCGATCGTTGATTTTTTGGAAAACAAGGTATGTTTAGCCCAATTTCAGCTATGTTAGGTTCCCTAACTACTCCTAACCCTAGGATATGCTTTGGGAAGCATTATAAAGGGTGAAAATCTATTGGATATGGATTAGGAGAGTTGTTAGGATGATGTATCAAATTTAAGGTATGAAAAAATTCAATATTGAACTTTAACCTTATTTGTTGATGATTTAGAGTTCCTATTGGCTTAGAGACTTCCCAAGGACATTGTTGGTGCAATGGTCAAGGAGAAGCAAATCTTTAGGGGGAGTCATCCATCATGGGATGATGGATGTGCTCTTCCTCATGAGGGGGAGAAAAATGAGAATTTGAGATACCCAATTTGGAAATTGGGAGAGTTTGTAGGATTGCCTCTCTTGAGTGATATGAGACTTATCACTAGGAAGATTGTAGGCATCCTAGATATTTTTGGACCAAGGGGGAGATTGTAAGATCTCATTGGGATATGAGACATTGACCTCCCTGAGAGAACCTTTTTGATGTTAGTCAAAAAGGAGGAGAAAGGTAAAATTACCAATTTGGGATAATTGGTAAGGGAATTTGAGTTAGGGGTCTAACTTAAGGGTGTTTTTGTCAAACATCAAAAAGGAGGAGATTGTTGGTGCAATCGGCCCAGGTCACAATTGACCAGACTCGAGTTTGACTCGAGCGATGTTTTGATGTTCGACAAAAATATATGACAATGTGATTGTCATGGTAAAGTCCAAGTCATGGGTACTTGACATGGAAAGTCCAAGTGGGACACTTGGCATTGGGAAAGTCCAAGTCTTGAGTACTTGGCATGTAAAGTCCAAGCATGGGTCTTGGCAAAGGAAGGTCCAAGCATGGGTCTTGGCATGGAAAGTCCAACATGGGTTGGTAAGGGAAAGTCCAAGCTTGAGTCTTGGCATTTGGAAAGTCCAAGGGGAATATTGGCGGCGTAAAGTCCAAGCGAGAGTCTTGGCGGCATAAGACCAATGGTTGGCGGCGTAAAGTCCAAACGGGAGTCTTGGCAGCGTAAGTCCAATGTGCCTTGGCAGTGTAGACACCGTTAGTATGACAATAGCCGATGGAAGCATCTGAAGGCTAGCGTATGGATGAACAAGTCATGGATGACTTGGAGGGATCTAATAGGCGCAAGGTTGACGAAGGTGGCTAGAAGGCTTAGGTCTAAGCTACGGGTGGTCTAGCAAGTATGGGGACACCATACTTGAGGTTAAAACCTCATGTTTGAGGTTGGCAGTCGACTGACAATATGGCTGGTTCGACTGTCGTGAGTTGACTAGAGCTTGACTGCCGGTTAAGGGCTGAAAATGCCTTGTGATCGATCGATAATGATTGATCATCATGGATATGATCATTCTGGTGGGTTTTGAGTTTTTTTGGCTATAAGAACAGAACGATTCGTTGCCAACTGGGCAGTCGGCTATGGGCGCTAGCAGTCGACTGATGAAGTCATCAGTCGACTACCAAGAGATCCGTTGGAATTTTTCCAGCGTGGATCGAGTCATTCTCTCACGACAACAGTGTTGGTAGTCAACTGGGGCCTTATGGCAGTCGACTGCCAAGGTGGAATCCAGCTCAATGCAGGTTAAAAATAGGAGCTCGAGGATGATTTCAGTATTGGTTCTTTGGGAGCTTTGTTGAGGCATTTGAAGGCGAATTGCAGGTGCATTTCAGGGTCCTTCAAGCTCATCCAAGCAACCAACAAGCAAGTGCTAAAAAACCTAGATTGTAAAGTACTCTTTACATTTCATTCATATTTGCTTGTATTTTTTTCTTATTGCTGTAAGAATACTTGTAAGAGGTTTCTTCGCCTCCGACTTGTTATCGAGAAGGAGTATTTGTGATTAGTGGTGTGTGTTTGCATCGCTAGGGCTTTTAGAGCCCAATCAGTGGAGTAGGAACCATACGGTTCCGAACCACATTATATTTGGTGTTGTGCTTGTGTTCTTGTTGTATTTGCTTTATTATTGTATATTCCGCTGCGTATAACAAATTTTGTAGCAAGCACGCAATCAAATTCCAATCGAGCAACGACAATGCTATTCACCCCCCCTCTAGCGGGCGCAATGTTTCTAACACTTAAGAAATAATGAATGTAACCTTATTCAGCATAAATATAATTTTGATTTTGGAGAATGAGAAAATGTACCTCTTCTCGTTAAAAAATGACTCTTTGAAATAGGTAAAATATCATAACATCACCCTTCAAAGTAGAATGAATAACAGAAAATTACCAACCCCACGCTGACATCATTCTCTTCCTCCCGGGTGTCTTTGACTTATCTGTTTTTCAAAAAATGACTTTGTGCTCAGTCAGTCATAGAAACATTCTTCGCCTTCGACTCTCGATCCACCATACAGGAGGATAATAGCTTCGGCTATCACTGAGCTATAAAAAATATTGACAATTTGACCTAGAGTTTTGCCTGGTCATATCGGAATGAATTTTGTACTCTTGTCATCTTCAATAATGCATCTACCTTGAACCCAACTCCTCCAATCCACCATCGCACGGGGATAAGGGTTTCGGCTGAAGCCAAGCTATAAAAATAATGACAATCTAACCTAGGGCTTCGACTGGCTAGATTGGAATAATTTTTTTGCTTTCGTCATCTTCAACAGTGCATCTACTTTGAACCCAACTCCTCTGACCCACCACCGCACGGGGATAAAAGCTTTGACTGAAGTCAAGTTATAAAAATAGTGACAATCTGACCTAGGGCTTCGCCTGGTCAGATCGGTATAATTTTTTTTTGCTTTTGTCATCTTTAACAGTGCATCTACCTTGAACTTAACTCCTTCAATCCGCCACCGCATGGGGATAAGAGCTCGATCGAGGACAAACTATAAAAATAGTGACGATCTAACCTAGGGCTTCGCCTGGTCAAATCGGAATAATTTTTTGCTCCCGTCATCTTCAACAGTGCATCTACCTTGAACTCAACTCCTCCGACCCACCACCACATGGGGATAAGAGCTTTGACTGAGGCTAAGCTATAAAAATAGTGACGATATAACTTAGGGCTTCGCCTAGTCAGATGAGTATAATTTTTTGCTTGCCATCTTTAATATTCATCTACTTTGAACCCAACTCCTTCGATCCGCCACTGCACGGGGATAAGAGCTTCGGTTGAGGCCAAGCTGTAAAATAGTGACAATCTGACCTAGGGCTTTGCCTGGTCAGATCGGTATAAGTTTTTACTTCTGACATCTTCAATAGTGCATCTACCTTGAACCCAACTCCTCCGATCTGTCACCGCACAGGGATAAGTGTTTCGGCTAAGGCCAAGTTATAAAAATAGTGACAATCTAACCTAGGGTTTCACCTGTTCATATCGGAATAATTTTTTGCTTCCGTCATCTTCAACAGTACATCTACCTTGAACCCAACTCCTCCGATCCACCACCGCACGGGGATAATAGCTTTGGCTGAGGACAAGCTATAAAAATAGTGACGATATGACCTAGGGCTTCGCCAGGTTAGATCAGCATAATTTTTTGCTTTCGTCATCTTCAACAGCGCATCTACCTTGAACCCAACTGACAGGATAAGAGCTTTTGAGGCCCAGCTATAAAATAGTGATGATATAACCTAGGGCTTCATCTGATCAAATCAAAATAATCTTTTGCTTCCATCATCTTCAACAGTACATCTACCTTGAACCCAACTCCTCCGATCTGCCACCATACGAGGATAATAGCTTCGGCTAAAGGCAAGCTATAAAAATAGTGACAATCTGACCTAAGGCTTCACCTAGTCAGATCGAAGTAATTTTTTTCTTTCGTCATTTTCAATAGTGCATCTATGTCTTAAACCCAACTCCTCCGATTTGCCATCACAAGGGGATAATAGCTTCGGTTGAGACCAAGCTGTAAAAATAGTGACAATCTGACCTAGGGCTTCATCTAGTCACATCGAAGGAATTTTTTACTTTCTTCATCTTCAATAATGCATCTACCTTGAACCCAACTGCTCTGATCTACCACCATATGGGGATAATAGCTTCGACTAAGACCAAACTGTAAAAATAGTGACGATCTGACCTAGGGCTTCACCTAGTCATATCTGAGTAATTTTTTGCTTCCATCATCTTCAACAGTGCATCTATCTTGAACCCAACTCCTTCGATCCGCCACCACACAGGGATAATAACTTTGGCTAAGGCCAAGTGTAAAAATAGTGACGATCGATCTAAGGTCTTGCCTTCTCATATCGAATAATTTTTGCTTTCGTCATCTTCAACAAGCAGCATCTACCTTGAACCCAATTCCTCCGATCCGCCACCACAGGATAATAGCTTCGGCTAAGACTAAGCTATAAAAGTAGTGATGATTTGACCTAGGGCTTCGCCTAGTCAGATTGGAGTAATTTTTTGCTTCCGTCATCTTCAATAGTATTTTTACCTTAAACTCTACTCCTCTGATCCGCTACCGCATGGGGATAAGAGCTTCGACTAAAGCCAAGCTATAAGAATAGTGGTGACCTAATCTAAGGTCTTGTCTTATCAGATCGGAATAATCTTTTCTTCCATCATCTTTCATAGTGTATTTACCATAAACCCTACTCTGATCCGCAATCGCACGGGGATAATAGCTTGAGCTAAAGTCAAACTGTAAGAATAGTAACGACCTGATCTAAGGCCTTGCCTTCTCAGATATGAGTAATTTTTTCTTCCGTCATCTTACACAGTGTTTTTACCTTAAATCTTACTCCATCACACGAGGATAAGAGCTTCGGCTATCGTCGAACTGTAAAAAAGAATGACGATCTGATCTAAGGCTTTACCTCCTCAGATCGGAATTATAAGATATAAAAAAATAATAAAAATAAAATAAAATATACCTTGTTAATTAGGAAATTATCTTATATAATTTCTCAAGAGTCCTCAGGAATTTTTCTGGATTTAAAAGGAGTTCATACGAGGAAGATTAAAGCCTAATTAGGAGTTTGGGCTTAACTTAGGTTGGACCTTGACTTAAAGCTAGCTCAATCCAATTGAACCGACTTTAAAATACCCGAACCCAACCCGAACACCTCCTCAGCGCATTTCCTCTTCATCATCGCGATTATCTTGCAATTTTTGCTTCTTCCTCGCTTCTTGTTTCTTCCTAATCACAGCTGCTACCGGCGACGTCTTCTCCCCGGTGCACCATCGTCGATCGGTCTTCCTCTTCCGGCGTTGTCAGAGATCTTCATTGGAGCAGTTGACCGGTCGCCGCTACCTCTGCTCAGTCCTCCTCGCCGCGAGAACCAGCTGTCGCCGACTTTCCCGAGCTGGATCTCACATCTTCCGACGATTTGCCACCGTCGACGCCGAGCTAGTAGATCTACGCCCCGATGCTTCCAATCACCACTGTTAGAGCTCTCCGTCACCGGCCAGGTCAAAGCTGCTCATCGTTGCCACTTCATCGCTACCAAATCCCTACTTCTCTATCTTCGATTTTCCTTTTCTACCATTTTCTTTCTCTCCATCGTGCACCACAGCAGCTGGATGCGTCGGCGCCTCTCCAACAACTTCTTCCTTTCTTCGATCCAAATCGCCACCACGGCCGCATAGTTACTGCCAGTTGGTGAGTGCCTCATGATTCTTCTTGTAGCTAGGAGAGTAGATTGGAAGGGGAATTGGTGTGAGATGCATTGCAAGGTAGGTCTTGGTGTGAATTTTGTTCACAGCAACTAGTAAGCTGGATTTGTGTGTTGTCACAGCAACATTGAGTTTTATGGCTTTGTTTCCAGCAGGTTGAGGACATTCCGGCCAGTAGCTGGGATCTTTGATTCGGTTTCCTTATGTGTGTGATCGAGGTGGAGCTAAGGAAGGCTGGGTTTGTATCGACAATATGAGGTAAGTGTAGATCTAGGTTTTATGGAATGTGGGATTTGATTTGCAGTGTGTTTAATATTGGTATGGTTGTATAGCTGCAATTAGGTGAAGAGGATGATATGAGTTATGTTTTGCCTTAATTTGGTTATTTGATGTAGATTAGGTACTCTAAAATGGGACAAGAAGTTGTGCGGGTAAAATCAATCAAGGTGAGTTGTGATGCATTATGAGGATAGATGTGAAGGCTTGATTAGGTTAATTGGATAACTAGATCAATCTTGTTGATTAAGATACAAGGTTGATATAGGATTTGATTCGATCATTAGATGTGTGATGGTACTTAACTGTATCATATTGTTACAGGACTTTGAATGTGATGGATACATGGATGTGGAGATGGATAGCACATATTACATATCAGGTGGGTAATATTTACCTTGGTCAGGTAGTTTGATCTGAATCTGGTGCATGAATTTGGACTTATGCTATTACTTTGACCTTAAATCCACTCTTATTTAATCATATGCTTGTACTGCCTTGACCTTTGAGATATATTGTTGTTACTTCATTGATTATCTAGCACGGATATGAACTGTAAACCCTATTATGTGTTAGCTGATGGATGTTCAGTAAGTACAGGTAGTTAGGGTTATCTTTGTGACCTCAGATTGAGTTATTGTGTTACATCATTAGGGTTAGGTGATGGATCAAATTATGGAGTAGATTGTTGTATCATACACATATTAGTTGTGCATCTATGGTGGATCTAGTCGTCTATGTATAGATAAGTGTGTGGTTATCAGTATGTGGCTATAGACTGGAGGTCCTAGCATGATTGTATATCACTTATGGATCGTATATATGGGTATGGTTATATGGATTGTCGATAGTATCTCGCCACGGACTGGAGGTCTTAGCGTGATTGACTGTCAGTTGGATATGACTCTCTGTGTGGTAGAGAGAGTGCCTTGTGGATTAGTAGTCCTTGCATAGTTGACTTATGGTTGACCAGAACTCCCCAGGGGATAGGGAGGGTTGCGAGGATACTTGTGTGGAGCTATGCATAATTACATTGCATGCATGCTATTGACTGGGTCTCCCTTGTGGTTGAGACGGGTCGTCAGTCATCCTGCCTCCTCGACCACTCGGGGTAGTGGTAGCAGGGTTGAGGGTGGAGCATTGGATGTGCCGCGCTCGACCACTATAGACGGTGGTAGCTGGAGTGGCGTGCAGCTTGTCCTGTCGTACAATACTCGACCACTCATGGGTAGTGGTAGCTAGAGTCGCTTGCAGCAGGGACCCCTAGGATAGCATATAGCTCTATGACGGCTAGCTACTATTTCATACTACCCAACTCGGTCACTCGAGAGTGGTGGCGGCTGGAGTCGGAATAGTTGTCATATCGTGCCACCCAGGCCACTCTGGGGTAGTGGTTGGACGGGTCTGTAGACAGTGACCATGCATATGCATTGCTGATATATATATATGCATGTATTTGATATATGTTTCACATATGCCTGTGAGATGCTGCATTTGATTGAGCTATGATTGTTGCATATGCTTGTACATCATGATACATGTCATTTGTATATTATATACTGCTATGTGTTGAGCATGATATATGTGTTGGTTCAGACTGTTGTATGCATTTGATTGGCGTCATGTCAAAGTGTGGTATGGATCGGGATGTTATTACATGTGATTATATACTGTTCATATATTTGAGTGTTGGTCAGGTATGGGATTGACTTTGTACGTTATATGGGTTGTGTTATTGTATATCTGTTCAGGATGATATAGCTTATGGTGTTGCAGACAGTCAGGTACGTTGGTACATTACTTCATGTTCAGTTGATTAGTTTAGTATATACATTGAGTATGACTTTACTGTAGTTACTTGTTATTAGATTTGGATAGGACTGTATGGCTATTGGACATATTTTGTATGCTTGTAAATATTCACATGTATACTTGTAGATCTCTATATCCTATATGTTGTTTATGCACTTTCTATATATTACCCCTGAGTTTATACTCACCACCCCGGACCTTGAGTTTCTTGTCGCTTAGGTAATAGGTAGAAGATTGCCTTGGACGTTCGGAGCTCCACCAGCTGATCCCATCTCACACCGGACGAATAGATATTTGTTTCGTATTGTTGTATTCTTGTGGATTGTCGTTTTGGGATTTTACTCTATATTGTTTCCGTATTTACGATATAGGGATGTGTTGTATGTATTTGGTCTTTGATGCTATTTCTGTTATAATTCTTGTTGTGTCAAAGTCACTCCGGAGTGCACAGTTGGGTTTTTGTATCTTGTTTATCACATCAGTATGTTTCATTGTGTTTAGTATATTCATGTTTGCCTATTATGTTGTTGTTGTGGGCCTACGGGCCTTGTATTAACCAGATATATTGTCACGTACAGAGGAGATGTCGCCTGTTTGCTTTTCGGCACGGCATACTCTCGGGGCATGACAATTTTATTGGTATCAGAGCCCTAGGTTGCGAAGTCCATTTTCGAATTTTATTTCGTTCGGACATCGAGTTTTGCTTTACTCGGTTTTGGTTTGTGAGTTCTGGGATTTGGCTGTTGCGGGACATCTCCGAGCTACAAGGTTTAAGGTATGATAACTGTTATCACATATCCTTCTGTTGGCTATGCATTTAGTTACTTATAACAGGGATGACTTGTAGGGTGTTGGTTAGTATTCGTAACCGTGGTTTTAGTTGACCACGGGAACAACATGTTGAGGTTATTAGACATGTACCTGCTATCGAAAAGGTAATTACCTTTGAGAGCCGATCGACAGAGTCCTGAAAGCGGGGAGTTAGGTAGTCACATCTCTTGTGGAGATCAAAGATTACAACCCTAAGAATTTTCACTAATTAGGTTTGTCAGCTTATTACCTGAGGGGTAATGGACTAAACGAGTATACTATTGCTGATGCAGATAGTAGAAAATTAGTGGATGATATTCATAGGGATTTTGATCCATGGGATAGTCATTCTAGGTTGTATAACTTTGAAGGTACTTTTGAGTACTTAACTTATGTTATACAAAGAAAGTAGTGTTAGTTGAATACCATTATCCGGATATAGCCGGTACTTGGTGGAAGATATAGGAAATAATCTACGGGAAATAATATATCACTTGGTCACAATTTAGTGAGGTTGTGAGAGAGTATTTCCCCACGTCATCTTCTTTGACTTATTGTCAGGGAATTCTTGAGCTTTGAGTAGGGTGATCGCTTGGTAATGAAGGTACCATGCAGAGTCGTTAGACTTGTGAGGGTTACGACCACCTAATAGCTCAAGAATATGATTGGGTTGGTTTTGGCCATCCACAGTTTATTGGCTGATATTTTGATCAGGATGTTTCGATCTTCTACCAGATCCTACCGAAAGTCATTAGACCGAGCCATGTGTATAGAAATGACTATATAGCATGTGTTTTAAGAGTTGGAGATTTGATAAGCAGACATTGCAAGTCAAATTATTGGAATCAGAAGTCTCCGAATGTTGGACAAAAGGAGCAAGATTGGAGTCATGGGCCACAAGCGACTATTGGAGAGTTTTCCGATCATAGAAGACCGATTGCAGATCGTCAGCATCTTCTCATGTTTATCAGCGAACTCAGAAGAAAGACTCCGAAGGGTTTATGTGTGTGCAGTGCGAGTCATGATGAGACGCAGAGTCAGATTATCCAATGGATCATTTTATCCGTTTCTACTATAAGTAGCCGATATCTACGAGGAGAGTATGTACTTTGAAGACTCAGTTGAAGACTATGAATAAAGCTTTCGAGAGGACAATCCACAACCTCGGAAGCTAAGATCATCGTAGAAGATTGAGTTATCATGTCAACAGCGATCTACTACCTCAGATATAGTTGGAGCTTTTTGATACTTCCATCTAGGAGAAGTGAGTTACTCAGCAGTATCAACAGAAGACATCTCAGAAGATTCTGACATCCAGACGACAACAACTGTTACCTCCCCAGGCGTAGTTATGCTTTGTACAGAGGAGAGAGTATATGACGATGGTCGTATCTATGCTGTATTCTCCAGTTGCAGCTATACCATTTGCAGAGTTGGTGCGTGCTACGATGTTGTGATTCTTGAAAGACCTTACTGATTGTATAGTCTCGCCAAGATAACATGTTTACCATCTCAGTAGTTGTTTGATTTGTACCTCGATTTAGGTGATTTCAATTCCTCCATGATAGTCTTTTGCATCTACATGAGCTCAGCCGTCCAAAATAGATGTTGGACGAGTTTACATGATTACTCGAGAAGAGATATAGTATACCGAAGAATTGGTCATTCGAGGTATTACTTTAGGTTATCCTATTTGCGGATATATCGAGATATACTGTAGTTACAGCTAGCTAGGGCTAGAATATTCTTAGATAGGATTAGAAGGGTTCCTATCGACTTGTGGGTTGGTGATTGTTCTCTACCGTCCGGTAAGATGTTGATCAACAACCAAGAAGTCAAAGGATACCCTTAGCCCGTGCTAGACATACCTCTACTATAGACATATCCTTACGGATAGTTAAATTGTTGAAATGAGGTATAACATATATCTTGGATGTGTGAATAATCCGAGGGTATTCGAATGTAGTTTCGGATGAACTCCCGGGCTGGTCACTGCATAGGCAAGTAGAATATGCAATTGGGGGTGATTTCGAAAATAGTTCCGATATTGAAGACCTCATACCAGGAGATGATTTTATTGGTATTAGTGTTGCTAAACACTGTGGAAATTAAAAGAATGTAAGTTGCGATTATATGAGGTATTGGATGGGAGATTTATCTTTCCTAGTGTTTCTTCTTGAGAAGACTCGTAACTCTTTGTTAAAAGAGAGATGAACCTTTGAGGTTATGCATCGATTATCGATGATTGGAATGCAGTGGTTGAGAATAAATATCCTTCGTTGTGGATAGATGATCTGTTTAGATCAGCTAAAGGACACCTATATATATCCTAGGGTTGATCTATGATTGGAGGGTTGATATTGTAATGACTTAGTGTCATACAATTATCATTGTTGGTGTGATGATTGATATGTCATCAACGTAGAGTAAAAGGATGCAGGTGTGTAGAAGACGACATTTCATACTTGGTATGAATTTTAGGAGATGTTGATAATGTTGTTATACTTATCGATGATTTAGTCGTTCATGGATTTTAGGAATCAAGTACTCTTGGAGTATTTGAGATCGATTGTCATCATATCTGTGGAGGATATATTTATGGATATATTCCCAATCTTGAGGGAAGTTGTGGTTTCCCTAGATTGATTTGGTATTTACCGTAGATGTGGATAAGATGTTCTAGAGTTACTATACCGCTGACTTGTTGGACCAAGGAAGTGATGGGAATCACTTAGTCAAAAGCTTGTGAAACTAGGTTTCAGGGCCTAGACAATAGTTGATTTTGTAGTTTGATGTTGGGAGTGCCAACACGTAAAGGTGGAATATTAGTGACCAGTAGAGTTACGTACCGTAATGGAAGTGGTAGCCTAGTACGATGGACAACGTTGGGAGATTATCTAGAATTCGAAAAGGACTTGATAGGATTTGGGTAATCGATGATCGATTAGCTAGGTCCGCTCATTTCTTTCCAAGCCGTAAGATGAATTTCATTGGATCATGGATGGAATTATATCCATGGAGTATCCTTGAGTATCATTTCTGATAGTGATTCATGATTTACCTTACGATTCTGGCAAAGTCTCCAACATGTCACAGTTATAGAGCTCCACTCTGGTACGATTATTTACCTTTTGATAAGTGGTCAATAGGAAGGTGTTATTCAGACTTTAAAAGGTCTGTTAAGAGTATCTATGATAAATTTTAGAGGCTATCAGTACCCCACTTAGTCACTTGAGGCGTGTGACTTTTCTCCAGATACTTAAGATGGTTTTTGTGACATCTCGTACTCATACATGAGTCGAAAATTTGGGAACCAAATTTTTATTAGTGGAGGAGAATGTAAGATATAAAATAATAATAATAATAATAATAAAATAAAATATACCTTGTTAATTAAAAAATTATCTTATATAATTTCTCAGAAGTTCACAGGAATTTTTCTGGATTTAAAAGGAGTTCATACAAGGAAGATTAAAGCCTAATTGGAAGTTTGGGCTTAACTTAGGTTGGACCTTGACTTAAAGCTGGCTCAATCCAATTGAACCGACTTTAAAAGACCCGAACCTGACCCAAACTCCTCCTCAGTGCATTTCCTCTTTATCATAGCGATTATCTCACGATTCCTACTTCTTCCTCGCTTCTCGTTTCTTCCGAATCACAGCTGCTACCGGCGATGTCTTCTCCCCGATGCATCATCGCCGATCGGTCTTCCTCTTCGTTGTGGAGATCTTCATGAGCGATCGGTCCGCCTTGCCGCTCGATCCTCCTCACCGCGAGAAGCAGCTACCGCCGACTTTCTCGAGCTGGATCTCACCTCTTCTGACGATTTGCCACTGTCGACGCCGAGCTAGTCGATCTCCGCCCCGATATTGCCAATCACCACTATCAGAGCTCCCCGTCACTGGCCCGATTGAAGCTGCAAGTCGTTGCCACTTCATCGCTACCAAATCCCTACTTCTCTATCTTCGATTTTCCTTTTCTGCCGTTTTCTTTCTCTCCGTCGAGCACCGCAGCAGCTGGATGCGTCGGCGCCTCTTCAGCAGCTTCTTCCTTTCTCTGATCCAAATCGCCAGCCGCCAGTCACATAGCCACCTGCCCCGCCAGTGAGCTGCCTCTGCCGGTTGCTGCTATAGCTAGGAGAGTAGATTGGAAGGGGAATTGGTGTGAGTTGCGTTGCAAGGTGGGTCTTGGTGTGAATTTTGTTCACAGCAGCCAGTAAGCTGGATTTGTGTGTTGTCACAGCAACATTGAGTTTTATGGCTATGTTTCCAGCAGGTTGAGGACATTCCAGCCAGCAGCTGGGATCTTTGATTCAGTTTCCTTGTGTGTGTGATCGAGGTGGAGCTAAGGAAGGCTGGGTTTGTATCGACAGTATCAGGTAAGTGTAGATCTAGGTATTATGGAATGTGGGATTTGATTTACAGTGTGTTTAATATTGGTATGGTTGTATAGCTGCAATTAGGTGAAGAGGATAATCTGAGTTATGTTTTGTCTTAATTTGGTTATTTGATGCAGATTAGGTACTCTAAAATGGGGCAAGAAGTTGTGCGGATAAAATCAATCAAGGTGAGTTGTGATGCATTATGAGGATAGATGTGATGGCTTGATTAGGTTAATTGGATAACTAGATCAATCTTATTGATTAAGATACAAGGTTGATATAGGATTTGATTCGATCATTAGATGTGTGATGGTATTTAACTGTATCATATTGTTACAGGACTTTGAATGTGATGGATACATGGATGTGGAGACGGATAGCACATATTACATATCAGGTGGGTAATATCTACCATGGTCAGGTAGTTTGATCTGAATCCGGTGCATGAATTTGGACTTATGCTATTACTTTGACCTTATATCCACTCTTATTTAATCATATGCTTATACGCTTGACCTTTGAGATATAATGTTGTTACTTCATTGATTATCTAGCACGGATATGAACTATAAACCCTATTATGTGTTAGCTAATGGATGTTCAGTAAGTATAGGTGGTTAGGGTTATCTTTGTGACCTCAGATTATTAGGGTCGATATGTGTGTTGGTCGGCTAGAGGGGGGTGAATAGCCTAATACGTAGACGGTGGAATTTTCTCGTCGATTGCTCGTCTACAAATTCGTTAGCGCAAGCGGAAAGTATAAACAATAAAGACAAAGCAATAACAAGAATACAAACGCTAACAAAGGATGTAACGTGGTTCACGGCTGCGCCGCTAATCCACGGTCCCGATTCGTCCAACGTGAATCACTCCTTTGCCAAATCCACTAGATCTCTCCTTTGCACCAAGCTAGGTGAAGGTAACCTCTTTACAATCCCTCTTCTTACAATAGAATGAAATAATAGCAAGTAAGAAGAGTGGAAATTTTTTAGGGCACTTTGGGAGAAGATTAGAGCATGAACATTAGCCTCCCAAAGCCCCTCACCCTTCCTCTTTATAGAGGAAGAGGGTTTCTTCCCATTGACACAGGAGCAATGATCGATATCCCTATCACCGACCGTCCTCAGAGCTATTGCCCCAATAACGGCTACTTCAGCGGA
Source organism: Wurfbainia villosa (assembly GCA_025175895.1). NCBI lineage: Eukaryota > Viridiplantae > Streptophyta > Magnoliopsida > Zingiberales > Zingiberaceae > Wurfbainia > Wurfbainia villosa. The sequence goes on along the minus strand of JAKLTH010000080.1, from coordinate 37,859 downwards.
TTCGCGGATCCGCGACTGATTTTCCAACATATATGATCACGATCGGTGATGTCGACTTCTAGTCAGTGTTCGTGAGTTGACCGCTTCGCGTTCGACATCGTTTCACCGATCGCCATTCCATGGCAGTCGACTGATGGTCTGCCAGTCGACTCCCATTCCATGGCAGTCGACTGTTGGGCCAAAAACCCACCAGTCGAACACCAGTCGAACCCCATTCGACTCAGAGCAGTCGACTGCCATGATGTCAGGAAATCTCATCCGACACTTAGCCAAATGACCAAGTTTCCCCTAAGATCACTACCCCTTCCCGGGTTACATTCGCTCACTCTCATCCCTTGGAGTCCCTCGCCTTTGAAGTTGTCTTCGTCCGACCACGTCCCTCGGATGCGCCAAGCGCACGGCTCTGCAATGCCATCCTTCGCGTTTCACCCTGAAGTCTACTTCCTCCGGCTTCACTCCAAGCTCCTCGTCCGGCGGTCCCTCGGATGCTCCAAGTGCATGACTTCCGCAAAGTCATCCTTCACCGACTCAAGGACCGAGTCATGAGATGTGAAACTTGCCAAAGCTCCATGTGCGAATTACTAAGTTTTGCAAGACTCCAACACACATATCAAATTACAATAACAACCTAACTTAAACCCTTTTCCACACACATCAAAATCATATCACGGGTTGATTGCCCTAACAATCTCTCCCTTTTTGATGTGTGGCAATCCGTTTAAGTTAGGTAAAAACATTTGATAAAATATTAAGGAAAGAAAGCATGTAAATAACATGATTAGCAACTCTCCCCTTTAATACATGAAACTCTCCCTAAATATAATTCCCCCTTACTTAAACAAATATATTTCTCCCCCTTTGACACCATCAAAAATATTAAACAAAGTTTATCTAAGCATGACATCAAGTTTAGAGGGAAACAAAAGCCAAAACATGCCTTAAAATCGGATAAAAGAAGTTACTGGGCATGTTATCGGGTGAGCAGTTGACTGGTTCAGACTACCAGTCGACTGACACGCAGATTTTGGGGTTTTCAGTTTTTCAGGGTGGATTTCAGAAATGCATTAGAAAATCTATAAAATTTGAAAAATCATGAAATTTGAGGAACATATTTCTTGTAAGTATATTTATCAATGAAAAATAGTTTTCCATGAAAAATCATTATATTTTCAAGTATTTGCCAAAAATCCAAAAGTTTCAAGAGTAACTAGGTTTTTGATCAAGTTAGTATCAAGTTTAACACCTTGTTTTGCTTTAAATTGTTTCAAAATATGAACACTCAGATTTTAAAGTAAGAAATTATTTTGAAAACATATGAAATATCCAACCATGATCTTTGGGTAATATGTCTATGAATTAAAAATAAGTCTTCCCCATGATTGGTCTATTATTGCTATTTTAATACCTTAAATGACCATCTAAATGCCATAGGCACTAGTAGACATTTGTATCATCCTAACATCTCACACATGCTAAGTTCTCAATCAAGGTAGCCTATGGTGAGTGTGAGATGTATCATAAAGGTATTTATATATACTTAACCATTATTTTCATGCAATTCTATACAAGGTTAAGTATCATCCTAATAACCCACATGATCATAAAGACATATATGAATTTATTTCACATTATGATCATGAAACACATGTATTCATCAATTAATAATCATGCATTATGTATGATTTATGATAATAGGTCAAATATCACCTAAAGCATGATCTAAACCCTAGTGCCCATAATTATATGTCAAACATTAAGATCATAAATCATGATTGCAAACATATATAACAATTACATTAATCATCATGATTTAAGCATTATTATCAATTTATGGGCACATTATCATCACCCAACACCATGCTAAAAATGAAGTCCCACCATCCTAAGTCAACCAAAAATATGATATAAGTAAATTGCATATGGTTGACTATCCTAGGGTTTTCCTAACCATTAAGGATGGATTTAGGAACCCAAAATAAGTTCTTTCCTATGAGGTTCACTAAATACTCCTTAGGGATCCATTTTCTTCTTTTTGTCTTCTTTTTGTCTTGACCCCTAGCAATCAAGCATTTATAGGTCTTTTCATTTTTATTTTATTTATATCCTAGGCCTTTCTTGTTGAAGCTTGCCCTTTGGCTCCCTATGATCATGTTAAGAGTGTTGGAGCAAATTGTAAATTTTTCTAGGGCCTTGGTTAAGTGGTCTACCTTTTCCCTTAGGACTCTATTTTCTTCAATACATGCATCATTAACATCAAACGGTATATAGTCATGTGAGCATGCATTATTTAGGCTAGAAGAAATATCATCATTAATATTTAAGCATGCTTTTTCTAATTTTTCTTCTAAGTTCTTAATTTGATCTAGCATGCATTTGTTCTTTTTCTTTGCCCTAAACAAGTCCTTAGTGAGGCTAGAAATAATTGACCAAACTTTCTTGGGGGAAAGATTGGTTACCTCACTTACCAAATCCTCTTCCGATGATGAGGATGTAGAAGAAGCTCCCCCTTCACTCGAGCTCTCCTCACTTGAGCTTGCTTCTTCATTTTCGGAGGAGGAGGAGTCTAAGTCGTCAAATGCCATTAATGCCAAATTTGTGACAAAGGCATTTTCTTCCTCGGATGATGATGATGATGAGGAAGAAGGGTCATCCCAAGTCCTTGCTTTTAGTGCCTTTGCCTTTCCCTTTTCTTTAACTTTCTTCTCTTCTTCCTTCTTCTTGCTCCCCTTCTTCTTCTTCTTTTTCCTCTCCTCTTTGCTCTTGTTCAAGAGGGGACAATTGTCCCTTATGTGTCCCTCTCCTTGACAATTATAACAAATCACCTTCCCCCTTGGTCTTCTTCTCCTATCATTAGATTTATTAAATTTAAAATCTTTTAATGCACGCCTTACCCTCCTTACCATATAAGCTTCTTCCGTGCTATCCATGGAGGAGGAGGAGGAAGCTTCGTCGGAGGAGGAGGGAGTCTCCATCTTCTTCTTCCCTTTGTTGGCCATCAAGGCTACTCCTCTTGAAGGTTGAATTCTAGGCTCTTCTACTATTCCTTCAAGCCTTGTTTCGTGGAGCTCCATGGTTGAGAAGAATTCCTCCAAGGTGCTAACTTCTAGGTTCTTGGAGATGTAAAAAGAGTCCACCATTGAGCTCCATCTTGAGGACCGGGGAAAGACATCTATAGCCTTCATGAGCATGTCCCTATTTGAAAGCTTCTCTCCTACACTAGATAAATCGGTTATTATCTCTTTAAATCTAGAGTGTAGTGAGGTTATCTTTTCTCCCTTTTCTAATTTGATGTTTGATAGTTGGGAGCGAAGGAGATCTCTCCTTGCAAGCTTGACCTCCGAGGTACCTTCATGAAGCTCTACTAACTTCTCCCACATCTCCTTGGCGCTAGCACACTCCCCTATCCTATTCACTTCTTGTTGGGGGAGTACGTTGTAGAGATGATGTTTGGCTTTTGAGTTTGCCAAGTACTCTTCCCTTTGCCTCTTGCTCCACCTTGATTTTTCCAATGGCTCCCCTTCTTCATCCCTAGGCATTTCGAAACCGTTTTTCATAATTAAAAGAATTTCAAAATCGGTTTAGAAAAATACCTCCATTCTCTTTTTTCATTAAGAGAATTCTCCTTCAAACTTCGGCGGATGAATGTTCGAGCCGACCATCCTTGATTGTGCTTGTAGCGACGGTTAGTCCATTGACAAGCTTCCTTGGCTCTGATACCACTTGTAGGGGATCGATATGTGTATGTTGGCCGGCTAGAGGGGGGTGAATAGCCCAATACGTAGACGGTGGAATTTTCTCGTCAATTGCTAGTCTACAAATTCGTTAGCACAAGCGGAAAGTATAAACAATAAAGACAAAATAATAACAAGAATACAAACGTTAACAAAGGATGTAACGTGGTTCACGGCTGTGCCGCTACTCCACGGTCCTGATTCGTCCAAGGTGAATCACTCCTTTGCCAAATCCACTAGATCTCTCCTTTGCACCAAGCTAGGTGGAGGTAACCTCTTTACAATCCCTCTTCTTACAATAGAATGGAATAATAGCAAGTAAGAAGAGTGAGCATTTTTTAGGGCACTTTGGGAGAAGATTAGAGCATGAACATTAGCCTCCCAAAGCCCCACACCCTTACTCTTTATAGAGGAAGAGAGTTTCTTCCCGTTGACACAGGAGAGGTCGACTGATGTCCCTATCAGTCGACTGGTCTTGTAGTCGTTGCCCAATAACGATAACTTCGGGCCCGATTCAGGATCCGCTACCGATTTTCCAAGATCATATGATCATCGACTAATGCTTTCGATCGGATCGACGACTTCCAGTTGAGTGCTCGTGAGTTCGACTTGCTTCTATGCCCGACACTGCCTTCATCAGTCGACTACCATTCCATGGCAGACGACTGATGGTCTGCCAGTCGACTCCCATTCCATGGCAGTCGACTGCTGGGCCAAAAACCCACTAGTCGAACACCAGTCGAACCCCGTTCGACTCAGAGCAGTCGACTGTCATTTCATGGCAGTCAACTGATGTTGGGAAATCTCATTCGACACTTAGCCTCATGGCAGTCGTCTGTCCATAGATAAGTGTGTGGTTATCAGTATGTGGCTATGGACTGAAGGTCCTAGCATGATTGTATATCCCTTATGGATCGTATATCTGGGTATGATTATATGGATTGTCGATAGTATCTTGCCACGGACTGGAGGTCTTAGCGTGGTTGACTGTCAGTTGGATATGACTCTCTGTGTGGTAGAGAGAGTGCCTTGTGGATTAGTAGTCCTTGCATAGTTGACTTATGGTTGACCAGGACTCCCCGTGGGATAGGGAGGGTTGTGAGGATACTTGTGTGGAGCTATACATCATTACATTGCATGCATGTTGTTGACTGGGTCTCCCTTGTGGTTGAGACGGGTCGTCAGTCATCCTGCCTCCCCGGCCACTCGGGGTAGTAGTAGCAGGGTTGAGGGTAGAGCATTGGATGTGCCGCGCTCGGCCACTATAGACGGTGGTAGCTGGAGTGGCATGCAGTGTTGGATCGATGCGGTTCGCTAGAGGGGGGGGGGGTGAATAGCGAAAAAAAACTTTTTCGTAATCGTTCGTTAAGGTACGAGTAAAATGCAGCGGAAAGATAACAATAAATAAATAAAAACACGAGGGTTTTTACTTGGTTCGTAGCCTACGTCTACTACTCCAAGGCCCTAGTGGTCTTTGACCACGCACGGAGGGCAAAATACTAACCAAACTCCTCCTCGTTAGAGATAGGAGTTAAACGAATACAAAACTTGATAAAGACTCAAGGTAGAGGGACACTCCCCCTCTCCTTTGTTGGGGATTAGACGCCCGCTAGAGGGGGGGGTGAATAGCGTGTGACCCGTACGTAGATGGAAATCGTTCGCGTGCTTGTCTACAATTCGTGTTAGCGCAGCGGAATAATAATAATAAAAGCAATACACGAAATACAATCACACACGAACACGATGATATAACGTGGTTCGAAACCGTAACGGTTCCTACTCCACGGATCGGGCTCAAACGAGCCCTAGCGATGCCAAACACACACCACTATCCAATAACTCCTTCTCGACACAAGTCGAAGGTAGAGAAACCTCTTACAATAAGATTACAACAATAATCTAAATACAACAAGCAAATATAATAGGAAATACAATAAGAGAAGTAAAGAACACTTTACAAAAACTCTTTAGATCGCTTGCTTGTTGATCGCTTGAATCGTGGTTGAAGACCCTGATTTGTAGCAGCAAATCGCCTAAAAAACGTCCAAGAAATCGCTTCCAAAACCCTCATTCCGAGCCGCTTTATAACTGCGGGCCGATTTCCGCCTATCGATCGATCGCCATAAGTCACCCGATCGATGCCATCATTGTCGTGAGACAACGGATCGATCCACGCTGGAAAAACTCCAACGGATCTCTTGGCGATCGCCAACATTGGCGATCGACTACCGCGCGTAGTCGAGCGCCCGATCGGCCACGGAGCGTCTGCTCGACACTCGGAGCGGTCGATCGCCATCCCTTGGCGATCATTGCCAGCCAGAGCTCACGATGTTTTAACCCAAGTATGGTGCCCCCATACTTGCTAGACCACCCTGAGCCTAGACCTAAGCCTTCTAGCCACCTCCATCAGCCTCACGCCTCTCGGATCCCTCCAAGTCATCCATGACTTGTTCATCCATCGCGCTAGCTTCTAGGTGCTTCCATCGGCTATGTCATGCTAACGGTGTCTACCGCCAAGGCACATTGGACTTACGCCGCCAAGACTCGCTTGGACTTTACGCCGCCAACCATTGGACTTATCGCCAAGACTCGCTTGGACTTTACGTCAATATCAAACCCTTGGACTTCTCAAATGCCAAGACTCAAGCTTGGACTTTCCTTGCCAACCCATGTTGGACTTTTCATGCCAAGACCATGCTTGGACTTTCCTTGCCAACCAATGTTGGACTTTACATTGCCAAGACCCATGCTTGGACTTTTACCGCCAAGACTCAAGCTTGGACTTTCCCTTGCCAACCCATGTTGGACTTTTACATTGCCAACCCATGTTGTACTTTCCATTTGCCAAGACCCATGCTTGGACTTTCCCATAATCACATGGTCAACCCTAGTCAACCATCAAAGTCAATTATAACTGGTCGATTGTATAAACAATCTCCCCAACATATTAACCGACATTAATGTCAAACATCAATGCCAAACCACTTTGTCAAATCCCTTTGTCAAACATCAAAACATCACTCGAGTCAAACTCTAGTCTGGTCAATCGTGACCTGGGCCGATTGCACCAACAATCTCCCCTTTGATGTTTGACAAAACCAAATCAAATCATGAGTTAGAACACTAACTCAAATCCCTTACCAATTATCCCAAATTGGTAAATACTCACCAAATGTTCTCCCCAAACATTCAAGTGAAAATGTAAACCAAATGTTCTCCCAAACATTCTCCCCCTTTTTGACTAACATCAAAAAGGTTATCTCTCCAAGGAGGTCAATGTCTCATGTCCCAATGAGATCTTACAATCTCCCCCTTGATTTAAAAATATCTAGGATGCCTACCATCTTCCTAGTGATAAGTCTCATATCACTCAAGAGAGGCAATCCTATTCACTCTCCCAATTTCCAAATTGGGTATCAAAAATCATCAATTTTCCCAATTGATGATACTTTCCCAATAACTTCTCCTTTTCAAGGAGAAAAACACATCCATCATCCCAAGATGGATACCTCCCCCTAAAGGCTTGCTCCCCCTTGACCATTGCACCAACAATGTCCTTGGGGAGTCCCTAAGCCAATAGGAACTCTAAACCATCAAAATTAAGGTTGGAATTCAACATTGAACTTTCCACCACCTCAAATTGATACTTTGACCTAACACCTCTCCAAATCCATATCCAATGAATTTTCACCCTTCATAATGCTTCCCAAAGCATATCCTAGGGTTAGGAGTGGTTAGAAACCTTTACCATGGCTGAAAATGGGCTAAACAACCTTGTTAACCCGAAATCAGACCTGGCAGTCGACTCGATGTCGGTCGATTGCCACATACATCGATCGAGCCACCAATGGCGGTCTAGTAAAATAATTTTTGAAATTCAAATTCTCGATCCAATTTCAGAAAATCATAACAAATTATATGTATTTGATACGTATAATACTTATGACCAAAACAATGGGTGAAAAATGTTTGAAAAATATTTTACCCATAAAATAGTGAGTTTGATATAAAACTCAAACCATTGAAATTTTCAATGTTTTGGCCCTATTTTGTATCAACTTCATCAATGGTGATTGCTATCAAAAGATAGACTTCACCAAGGTTTTCTAAATTGATTTTAAAATGATTTCAAAACCTTATTTTGGATCATATTCCTTGGTCTCTAAGTACATGACTTGTACACAAGCTTTCCCAATGATCCACCAATAAAATTAGATGAGTTTTGGTTCAACTAGATGCAAAAACTATGCACCTTGAACTCAACTCATATCCTAGCATCTCACATGTATCTAGGTTGTATAAATACACATACATGTCAATTGGATGTGAGATGTGGGTTTTGTTCTTCCTAAGCTAGGGTTTCATGCATTTTTCTAAGGCAACTCTACTTGATTCCCTTATAAATGAGACTCCAATTCATGCCATTGTCCTTAAATCAATTTCAATCAAATTATCTTAAATGCATGAGTGATTATGGCATTAGAGATGATATAGATAAACACATGCTCATAATCATGATGTCATGGCATAATATGAAATCTAAAAACACATGACATTTAATCCTTAATCCTAAACATGAACATGACATATAAAATCATAGAAATAGGCATGATGTCATGACATGGCATATGACAATCAAAACATGGCATATAAAATATATAGGTATAGTAATACCAAAATTTTAATATTAATTGTCATTTGATATAGTTAGATATATTTTTCCATATTATCATTAATCTCCCTAGTGTGCCAACAACCCAAAATGACACACTAACACTCTAAACCTAAATTGTGCCAATTTGACCATTTTATCAAGCTTCTCAAATAATATTGGCACACCCTAAAATCTTTTAGGATGATAATTCAAATCTATTTCCAAGGTATCCATAACCTTGAAAACATCCTAAAGTGCCACCTTTACCATGATTGAGTTAACTACCCATCCAATCAAGGTTGGCACACCCTAAACCCATCTAGCGTGAATCAATCACGCTCTTAGGAACCCAAAACCGATTTGAGCTCCTAGGGTTAATTAGGTATTCCTTAGGGATAACCTCCCTAGATACCTTCCTAATGACCCTCCTAGGCTTATTAGCCTTGGTCATTTGGGTCTTACCTAGGTTGACTCTAGGGGTAACTCCCCTTGCAACCTTCTTAGTGGCTACCCTAAGTTTCCTTGAAACCCTAGCCACTAGACACACCCTTTGGTCAACTCTAGGGATGACTTCCCTATTGACCTTGGTCTTCCTAGACCTAGTTAGTGTTCCATAATCTAATGGAACACTATGATAAGCTACCTTAGGCTTAGGTTTGTGACCCAAACCTTGCTTGCCCTTGGTTGACTTTTGACTCTTAGGTCCTTGGTGTTGACTTTGACTTTTGATCATTTGACCCTTTAAATTGATTTTGTATAATTTTAAGGGTCTTCTCCAATTTCTCAAGCCTTGACCTCAAGGCTTGGTTCTCTAATTCTAATTGCCCGATTTTAGAATTTTGATTTAGACCATGGGCATGGGACTTTCTAGGCATATGCCTAGTCCATTTAGGGTTAATACCTAGGTGCTCTTGCACCTTTCTAATGGTCTCCCTAGGTAAAATTGGTCTAGTGTTATTTGACCTAGGTTTATCCTTAGATGAATTATTTTTAGGGACATTAGTCCCAAATTTCTTCCTATTATCTAAGTGAATATTTTTAGCTCCTAAGCAATATTCATTCCTATTAGCATGCTTTTCATAAATTGCAAGAGAATTAAAATTATTTCTAGCATGCTTTTGCCTATTAAATCTAGAAGGTGCATTATTGAAATATACCTTAGGGTTTGCCTTGGAGGCTCCCCCTACATATGATGCTCCTTCTTGCCCCTTCTTCTTCCCCCTAGGGCATTGACTCCGATAATGCCCCTTCGAAGTGCACTTGAAGCATATGATGTGCTCCTTGCCTTTAGGTGTTGGGGAACCGACATCCTTGACTTTTGGTGCCGGTGGAGCCTTCTTAACCCGTTTAGGACACTTACTCTTGTAGTGTCCTTGCTCCCTACACTCAAAGCATATAATATGAATTTTATTATTATTTGAAATGCTCGAGTTACCTAGGTCCGTGGTAGGTGCCGGAGTTGAATTTTGAGCTTCCTCATCTTGAACGGATGTTGAAGTCACTTCTTGAGGTTGTCACGGTGTAGATGGTCTCTCCTCAATCACGGAGGTGGATGCTTCTCCCACCTCTTCTATTTTCTCTTCCGATCCGTTGACTGACTCACTTTCTTCCGATTCCTCACTTTCACTTGAGGATGAGCTCTTCTTCATCCTCCTTGTCTTCTTGGATTGAATGAGGTTCTTCATGGAATTTCGCCAAAATGTTCCATACCTCTTTGGCGTATTTACAATCCACATAGTCACCTAGGCTACACAAGATGTCATTAGGTACTAAATCAAATATAAATTTGATTACCTTCTTATTTTTCTCGAATTGCCGGAGTTGCTCCTCACTCCATTTCTTCTTCTTGAGAAACCCTCCCTTTGGTCCCTTAGGATACTCAAATCCTTCCATCAAGGCGGACCATTCCTCAAGGTCTCTCATCATCAAAAACTCTTCAATTCTCGCCTTCCAAGAATTGAAACCTTCTCGTCCATAGAATGAATAAGGGACCGGTGTGTTGATGTCCCATCCTAATTGATCTTGGACTTCCATCTTTTACCCTCTAGCGTCTTGCTCCCGGTTGTTAATCCGTTGAAGAGCCACCAGGCTCTGATACCACTTGTTGGGGATTAGACGCCCGCTAGAGGGGGGGTGAATAGCGTGTGACCCGTACGTAGATGGAAATCATTCGCGTGCTTGTCTACAATTCGTGTTAGCGCAGCGGAATAATAATAATAAAAGCAATACACGAAATACAATCACACACGAACACGATGATATAACGTGGTTCGAAACCGTAACGGTTCCTACTCCACGGATCGGGCTCAAAGCAGGCCCTAGCGATGCCAAACACACACCACTATCAAATAACTCCTTCTCGACACAAGTCGGAGGTGGAGAAACCTCTTACAATAAGATTACAACAATAATCTAAATACAACAAGCAAATATAATAGGAAATACAATAAGAGAAGTAAAGAACACTTTACAAAAACTCTTTAGATCGCTTGCTTGTTGATCGCTTGAATCGTTGTTGAAGACCCTGATTTGTAGCAGCAAATCGCCTAAAAAACGTCCAAGAAATCGCTTCCAAAACCCTCATTCCGAGCTGCCTTTATAACCTGCGTCGGGCTGGATTTCCGCCTTCGATCACCGATGCCATAAGTCACCCGGATCGGTGATGCCACTTGTCGTGAGACAACGGATCAATCCACTGGAAAAACTCCAGCGGATCTCTTGGCGATCGCCAACATTGCCGATCGACTACCTGCGCCCGTAGTCGCCCGATCGGCTCACGAGCGCTCAGATACTCGACACTCAAGCGCGATGATCGCCATCCTTAGCGATCATTGCGAGCCATCACGATCGCTTCCCATGAGCGATCATTGCCAGAGCAATCCCGGCTCTAACTGGCGGTCGAACTCAAGTCGACTTACGGCGTCGAGCCGCCATAATGCGATCGCCAACCTCAAGAATGAGGTTTTAACCCAAGTATGGTGCCCCATACTTGCTAGACCACCCTTAGCCTAGACCTAAGCCTTCTAGCCACCTCCATCACCTCACGCCTCTCGGATCCCTCCAAGTCATCCATGACTTGTTCATCCATCGCGCTAGCTTCCGGTGCTTCCATCGGCTATGTCATGCTAACGGTGTCTACCTGCCAAGGCACATTGGACTTACGCCGCCAAGACTCCGCTTGGACTTTACGCCGCCAACCATTGGACTTATCTTTGCCAAGACTCGCTTGGACTTCTGCGCCAATATCAAACCCTTGGACTTCTCAAATGCCAAGACTCAAGCTTGGACTTTCCCTTGCCAACCCATGTTGGACTTTTCATGCCAAGACCATGCTTGGACTTTCCTTGCCAACCAATGTTGGACTTTACATTGCCAAGACCCATGCTTGGACTTTTACACTGCCAAGACCCATGCTTGGACTTTTCCTTGCCAACCCATGTTGGACTTTTCCTTTTCCAACCCATGTTGGACTTTCCATTTGCCAAGACCCATGCTTGGACTTTCCCATAATCACATGGTCAACCCTAGTCAACCATCAAAGTCAATTATAACCTGGGTCGATTGTATAAACAATCTCCCCAACATATTAACCGACATTAATGTCCAACATCAATGTCAATCCATTTTGTCAAATCCCTTTGTCAAACATCAAAACATCACTCGAGTCAAACTCGAGTCTGGTCAATCGTGACCTGGGCCGATTGCACCAACATCCTTGATATGATTTAAAGCTTTACTAAAAGAAATAAACTGAAATACAATTTAGAACTTTCGTTACCGACGACTTTAAAGGTTGGAGGTTGAAGCTCTAGTCGTCGTCTCGGCAGCGCTTCATCGTAGGGATGTCGGAGAGTCGAGGCGTATCGAAAGCACTTGGAAGCTTTTTGAAAAACCCTAGGTTTGGCCCTCCTTTTATAGCCCTTGAGCCCCTCATCGAATGGGTCTTTAGCCAATCACAAATGGGCACAAAACCCTTGAAAAATGGTGATAACTCTTGACTACTCGAGGTGATCCTTTGACGGTGATCGATGGCCATCATCGATCGGTGATGCGCATCGATCGATTGCGACCAGCGATCGATTGTTTGTGGCGGATCGAGTCCTCCAAGCGATCGTGATGCTAGCTGCAAGGCAAGGTTAGCTCAACAAAAACATAATTTGATGGTCGCGACCATCCATCTCGACCTAGACCATCTATAAGAAGTCTTTGGTCGGATCTCGCTAAGATCATCCCGTAAAGAGGATACGACCTTACTTACGCTCGCACACACGAGCTTACCTCGATGCTACGTGTTGCTTTTGCTTAGGCCTTCCACTCAATTCCTTGGCTCCCTCGAAGTCTCTTGAGTGTCGCCCGACCACCGCGGCTTCCTCACGGGTGTCGCTAGCCTTGACTCGGCGTTGAGACTTTTCTGCACACTTGATTTAGCTCATGAGATAACAATATATGCTTAATTTTGTATCGTTTGCTATAATCAAAACTTAGGTTCGACTTAGGTGCCTACTGCACCAACAATCTCCCCCTTTTTGATTTATGGCAAACCCACATACAAAGTTAAGTAAATAGCAAGCATGAAGAGTAATAATGTGCATGAGAAACAAAAAATATGGAGATTAAGTTGGAGTAGTAAGGATTTTCTTCAAGTACTCCCCCTTGAGGAAACCTCCCCCTTGACCGAGGGTGAGTCTTAAAGAAAGTCCTTAATCCTCCCTTGAGGTTGCTTTAAGTAATTAACATTACTTAAAGTTGGTCTTAGTAAAATGTTTTAGTTAAGCCCTTTCTCCCCCTTAAGTAAAACATTAACAACATAAAGTTTAAAAAATAAGTTTAAGTAAAACGTAGACGGCACAAATAAGTTTAAGTTAAGAATTCTTTGGCCTTTTGGTAAACGTTAACTAAGTTGTAACTTTTGATTTAAATATGAAGTAAAAAAAATGACCCCTTAACTTTGGCCTTTTTCTCCCCCTTTTGCCGTATATCGAAAAGAGTAAGGGGTGTGTGGAAAACAAAATAAGTGTTAAATTTAAATTCCAAGCATGTTCCCATTTTTATAAAAAAATATCAAAATAAGCTCATCTATAAAATGTTCGACTCATATTTGGCTTGATTGATATGTAAGATCAACCAGTCCTGGTCAGAGTCGGTTAGTATGTATGATTATACTCCGTGGTTCATAGCGATACACTAGCTCTACATCTGGAACCAGGAGTAAGGTCCTAACATCTCACGCCCATCTACGTGGCTAAGTACACAAACACATTAGTCCTATGTGTTGTGAGATGTACTGGCTCCTTAAATCTATAGGTGCATGATATCTAAGGTATGTCCTATGCTAGTTCCATAAAAATGAAATTAAAGAAATAGTAGTAAGAACATATAATTTGCATGTACCTATTCTATTACGCACATACCTAATTTTCATCTTAATAGACTAAATTCGGCTTCGGGTCGGGGTTTAGTAAATAGATGCCTAAGTTAGACTTTGATTCGACGTATTCGAGTTGTATGGCTCCGTTCTCGAATGAAATGGTGTTTGACCTCTATATGTTTGGTCCTAGAGTGACATATCGGATTCTTTGTAAGATTAATTGAACTAATGTTATCTACGTGAAGTTTAGTATTCGTAAAGTCTAACTTAAAGTCGCGGAGAGTGTGCTTCATCCAAAGAAGCCGCGTGACACACTCACCCATCGCGATGTATTCGGCTTCGGTGGTAGATAAAGCAACACAGTGTTGTTTCCTACTGCACCAACTCACTAGACTCGAGCCGAGAAGTTGACAACAACCACTCGTGCTCTTTCTATCGAGCTTACTACCGGCATAATCCGAATCGGTAGCCGATTAGTTCGAACTCCGTAGATCTAGGGTACCAAATACCAGCGTTAAGTGTACCCTTAAGATATCTAAGGATAAACGCTTAACTAGAGTTAGGTGAGACTCCTTAGCACAGGTTTGAAACAGGCGCACATACTTCTGCGAATAGGATGTGGTCGACTCGCATTAAGTATAGGAGACTCCTATTATGCTCTATAGTATTTTAAGTCAATGGACTTACTTTCTAGGTCTTCTCCTATGTTAACATTTATCGCCATTGGGGTGTTTATTACCTTAGCGTCTTGCATTCCAAATCTTTTAATTAACTCCTTAGTGTATTTTTGTTGATATAGGTATATACCATCCTTAGTTTGTTTAATTTGTAGACCTAAAAGAAACTTAAATCGCCAACCAAGTTCATTTCGAACTAACTTTCCATGAGTGAAAGCGAACTCGTTTAGTAAAGGCTGAGTTAGAGGTTCCAAAATTATATCGTCTCGTAAATTTGAGCTATGAATATTTCTTTACCTAAGGTTTTTACGAAGAGAGTTGGGTCAACTAAGCCTTGGTTAAATCCTTTTGACTTAAGATGGATTGAAAGTCTCTCGTACCAAGCTCGAGGAGCTTATTTAAGTCCATAGAGAGCTTTCTTAAGTTTTAGAACATGGTTGGGTTTATCTAGATTTTGAATCAGGGTTGGCTAACATAAACTTCTTCTTTAATGTATCCATTTAGGAATGCCGACTTAACATCCATTTGAAAGCGACTTAAATCCTCGATGTGCGGCATAAGCTAGCAACATTCGAATGGATTGAGTCTAGCTATTGGGGCATAGGTTTCGTAATCTAAGCCTTCGACTTGGCTAAACCCTTTGGCGACTAACCTAGCCTTGTTTCTAACTACTTCACCTTTATCATCAAGCTTATTTCGAAACACCCACCTTGTTCCAATTATCGTTTTGTCTTTAGGTGGTGGTACTAATTCCCACACTTCATTCCTAGTAAATTGAGCTAGCTCTTCTTGCATTGCAATAATCCAATCGGGATCAAGAAGAGCTTGTTCAATTGATTTGGGTTCTATCTTTGAAATTAAGGAAATTTGACTAAGGTTCCTATAGGATGCTCTAGTTCGAACTCCTAGATTAGGATCTCCTATCACTTGATCGATAGGGTGGTTAGTCTGAATCCTAGATTGGGTTGGGTTTGTGTCACCTAATGCTTGATCAATGGGGTGACTTGGTTGAACACTAGTTTGGTTGGAGTCATCTATCACTTGATCAATAGAGTGACTTGGTTGACTTAGGTTAGGATTAACACTAGACCTGATCTCAGGATGAGTTAAGGTCTAGTATAGATCATTTCGCTAATTGGGGTTGTTGGGGTTTTGTAGGTTCATGTCCTTCATCAAATACTACATTGATAGTCTCCTCGACTCTAAGGGTGTCTGATTATATACTCTATAAGCTCGACTTGTAGTCGAGTATCCTAGAAAGATTCCTATTGTAGTTTTGGATGTAAATTTCCTAGGTAATCCTTAGTGTTTAGGATATGTACCTTACACCCAAATACCTAAAGTACTTGATGTTGGGTACTTTATCGTGATAAATCTCGTATGAGGTCTTAAGGTGCCTTTTTACCATAAGGATCCTATTTTGGACATAGCATCTTTGTACTCACGCCCAAAACCTATCAGGTAGGTCGTATTCATTCAACATGGTCCTAGCGGCTTCTTGTAGAGTTCGGTTTTTCCGCTCCACTAGGCCATTTTGTTGAGGGGTCCTAGGGCAAGAGAATTCATGGTGGTATCCGTTTAGGTTCTGAAGTCGGTGAACCTTTGATTTTGAATTCACCACCATGATCGCTTCTAAGTCTTTTAACCTTAAGGTCTTTTTGATTCTCGATTAATTTGAATAGATTGATTAATTGATCTAGGTATCATTTTTATGTTTGATGAACCTAACCCGAGTAAACACGGGTAGTAAATCAATTATGACTAAGCAATATTGACTTTATTGAGTGACTTGGCTCCATGTGAATCGAATAGATCCATATCAGGAGCTCAAGTACACTTGAGGTTCGTTCTTGGTTAGTTAACTTGTGTTGTGTCCTAGGTTGTTTTCCTTGTTGACAAGCATTACATTTTATTAACCAAGTTGTTGAGGTTAGGTAAGCCTCGACTAAGCCACTCGACTCATCTTGTGGGCCCGAGTCTTGGAGTGCAGTGACCGAGTCGTCGGCATGATTCCTCTTCTGTGTCATAAGACATTTGGTGAGGATTTGATTAAGTTAATTGTATAAATGTTATTTGTCCTAGTTCCTTTGAGTATTGTTTTAGCTATTTTATTTGTTTTAATTACACATTCATTTTCTAAAATATGACCTTATAGTTATTGTCACATAATTGGCTTACGCTAAGCGAGTTATATTCAAAATTCTCTACAAGTAATACATTTTTAATAACAAAATTGAGTTAAGCTCGATATCACACGATCCGATGATTTTGAGCTTATTATTCCCAAAGGCTACATCCTTGTCGTTTGAATCGAGCTTTGTGAATTTGAGTTGATCCCGGTCATGTGTCAGGGAGCCGCGTCCAACATCCATTGATCCTACACACAAGGTGGTTGGATTGGATGTTAGATTTTTTTAAAAAAATTGGTTGTAAGTTGTTAAACCTAGGTCATCTCACTGTGTCTATATGATCAAGCATGTTATACTTATGTGTTTTTGTGAGATGATTTCCAATTAAGTTGATTAAGTGTATTTAGGTTCAAGTAATTTTATGTTAGATTTGGATTTGACCTAGGCTTGTCAAGTTTACCTTTTCAAGATCATGGCTTCAGTGCGTGGCGAGGCCTGAGGGCCTTCTTTTATCGGATCATCGATCACTTCCTTAGACAAAGCCATGTTCAAGAAAATGATGACTTGACTCACCTAAGATTATTTCCTTGTCTAACTGGTTATTTTTGAAAAGAGGCTCCCCGAGGCTCAATCTTTTCGAAGAATTTTAGTTGGTTATGTTTTTGAAAAGAGGCTCCCCGAGGCTCAATCTTTTCGAAGAATTTTATGTTCATGTTCTAAGTGAGTTCACAAGTTTTAAAGTACAAACTTTCTAAGTTAAAGCATGCAATTTCTAAGTTAAAGCACAAACATTCTAAGTTAAAACATGCAATTTCTAAGTTAAAGAACAAACATGTTTTGTACTGGCTCCCCCTAGACCGTTGAATCGGTTCGGTCTATCCACATAGTGGATTTGGTCCTTGGGAATCCAGTACGGGTTGGATCCTAGAGTTGAAATCAAAAGGTTCTTAGGGACCCATGCTTGGACATGTTTCCTATGTCGACTTACAATCGACATATACGACCTATTAGTCGTGTTTGAGTTAAATCCTAGTCCAGCCTTGTTGTACACGGCCCTTTGAGATCCAAGTAGGAGGTCAAGTCCTTTGGATCCCGAAGTGAACCTTTCCAACATGTTCCTAAGATCTTCGACTTGACTTTTCAAGAGAGAGTTCTCAACTTCGAGCTTTTCAACTCGAGTTGAGTCCTTCTCTTGAACTCGACTAGTCGAAGAGGTTAGGGAGACCTCGTGTTTGAGAAGTTTAACCTCCTCAACAAGGGTCTCGACCTTGGACTCGGACTTAGCTAACTTCCTAGACAAAAACCTAACCGTATTATGTAAAGTATTAAATAAAGTTCGACTTACTTTAAGGGTATCTTTTGAACCGGATGTGTATCCGTGGCTTGACTTGAAGGTAGCTTCGTAGTCCGAGTCATCCTCAGGTTCTGACTCAAGTTCAGGCTCGGTCTCCGTGTCCGACTCAATTGATTTCGCCATGAAGACGTGGTCTTCGTCTTCTTCGGATGACGCTTCTTCCCATGTCGCATTGAGGGCCTTCTTGTTTTTTTTGGGAAATACATTGAGGGCCTTCTTGTGCTTAGGTGCTTGGTGGTTCAGCTTGGGGCACTCGGACTTGATATGTCCAAACTTGTTACACTCATAACACCTAATATTAGAACTTTTAGGCTTACCTTGGTTGAGTCGAGTCGTGGTTCGCTTTTGTCCCTTGGCTATCCTTCGAGTTAGGTTCATTAGTTCGGCAGTCAACTCCGGGTCAACTTCTTCTTCGGACTCGTCTTCCTCCTCGGTTGGTGGTGGCTTGCTTGCGATTTTCTTCCTCTTTGATCCTGCAAACAAGGCTATACCCCTCTCGGGTTCCGAGTTAGGTGCTCATGTAATTGAAATCGGAAAGAGTTCATCTAACCTAATTTTAGAAAGATCCTTGGAGACCTTGTAGGCATCGACCATGGATGTCCACAAGGTAGTCCTCGGAAAGCGAGTTTAGAACATACCTTATAAGGTCGCGGTTTTGACCTTTTGCCCTTGCATGTAGGTTGTTAACTATGTCACGGACTCGGGCGTGAAGTTGGGTCGCGGACTCGTGTTCCTGCATTTTTAGGTTATATAGTTTATTGAATAAGAAGATCACGCTTACATACCTTGGCTTCATCGGTCCTTCGTGTAGCTCCACTAGTTTGTCCAAAGATCTTTGCGCTTATGAAGGGGCCGCGTGATTTAGCTCCTCCTTGGATAGGCCACATTGGAGGATTTGTGTTGCCTTGGCGTCGGCCCGACTTGTCGTTTGTCGCAATGGTCCATTGATCATAATCGAGTCACCCACTTCATTGGTAGGAAGTGCCAGAGCCCGTTTGGATTATGATCCACATCTCGATTTGGGTTTTGAAAGCATTCCATCCGACCCTTCCAATAACGGAAGTCATCTCCGTTGTAAAACGGAGGTCGGACGGTGCTAAAACCCTCGAGATGGGCCATTAGAACAAAAGACACAAATAGACGGAGACGAAGAAACTAACAACGACAAAAACACGAAAACAAGTACCAAGACTCGCGTCTTGGATTAGTAGTGCGGGAGAAAAACTTAACAAGGCGAAATAAATAAAAAAACAGAATTAAAAGAAAAATAAATCTATAAAAAGGCTAGATTGGTGGTTTCAACAAATCTTAGCAAACCCCGGCTCTTATACCAATTGTTGGATCGATGAGGTTCGCTAGAGGGGGGTGGGGGTGAATAGCGAAAAACTTTTTCGTAATCGTTCGTTAAAGTGCAGTAAAGCGAGCGGAAAGATAACAATAAATAAATAAAAACACGAGGGTTTTTACTTGGTTCGTAGCCTACGGCTACTACTCCAAGGCCCTAGTGGTGCTTGACCACGCACGGAGGGCAAAATACTAACCAAACTCCTCCTCGTTGGAGATAGGAGTTAAACGAATACAAAACTCGATAAAGACTCAAGGTAGAGGGACACTCCCCCTCTCCTTGATATGATTTAAAGCTTTACTAAAAGAAATAAACTGAAATACAATTTAGAACTTTCATTACCGACGACTGTAAAGGTTGGAGGTTGAAGCTCTAGTCGTCGTCTCGTGCATTGTCAGAGGGGATGTCGGAGAGTCGGAGCGTATCGGAAGCACTTGGAAGCTTTTTAATTGATGAAAAACCCTAGGTTTGACCCTCCTTTTATATCCCTTGAGCCCCTCATCGAATGGGTCTTTAGCCAATCACAAATGGGCACAAAACCCCTTGAAAAATGGTGATAACTCTTGACTACTCGAGGATGATCCTTTGACCCGTGATCGATGGCCATCATCGACCGATCGATGGCGACATCGATCGATTCGACCTTCTGCGATCATTGTTTGACGGCAGTCGAGTCCTCCAAGCTGGCAGTCGACTGATGCTAGCTGCAAGGCAAGGTTAGCTCAACAAAAACATAATTTCGATGGTTGTCGACCATCCGATCTCGACCTAGACCATCTATAAGAAGTCTTTGGTCGGATCTACGCTTAAGATCATCCCCGTAAAGAGGATACGACCTTACTTACACTCGCACACACGAGCTTACCTCAGTACTTACGTGTTGCTTTTGCTTCCGGCCTTCCACCCAATTCCTTCGGCTCCCTCCGAAGTCTCTTGAGTGTCGCCCGACCACCGCGGCTTCCTCCGGGTGTCGCTAGCCTTCAGCTTCAGCGTTGAGACTTTTCTGCACACTTGATTTAGCTCATGAGATAACAATATATGCTTAACTTTGTATCGTTTGCTATAATCAAAACTTAGGTTCGACTTAGGTGCCTACTGCACCAACATGCAGCTTGTCCTGTTGTGCAACACTCGGCCACTCATGGGTAGTGGTAGCTAGAGTCACTTGTAGCAGGGACCCCTAGGGTAGCATATAGCTCTATGGCGGCTAGCTACTATTTCATACTACCCAACTCGGTCACTCGAGAGTGGTGGCGGCTGGAGTCAGAATAGTTGTCATGTCGTGCCACCCTGGCCACTCAGGGGTCATGGTTGGACGGGTCCGCAGATAGTGACCATGCATATGCATTGCTGATATATATGTATGCATGTATTTGATATATGTTTCACATATGCCTGTGAGATGTTGCATTTGATTGAGCTATGATTGTTGCATATGCTTGTACATCATGATATATGTCATTTGCATATTATATACTGTTATGTGTTGAGCATGATATATGTGTTGGTCCAGACTGTTATATGCATTTGATTAGCGTCATGTCAAAGTGTGGTATGGACCGGGATGTTATTACATGTGATTATATACTGTTCATATATATGAGTGTTGGTCAGGTATGGGATTGACTTTGTACGTTATATGGGTTATGTTATTGTATATCTGTTTAGGATGATATAGCTTATGGTGTTGCAGACCGTCAGATACGTTGGTACATTACTTCATGTTGATTGATCATTTAGTATATACATTGAGTATGACTTTCTGTAGTTACTTGTTATTAGATTTGCATAGAATTTGTATGGCTATTGGACATATTTTGTATGCCTGTAAATATTCACATGTATACTTGTAGATCTCTATATCATATATGTTGTTCATGCACTTTCTATATATTACCCCTGAGTTTCCTGTCGCCTAGGTAACAGGTAGAAGATTGCCTTGGACGTTCGGAGCTCCACCAGCTGATCCCATCTCACAGGACCGAATAGATATTTGTTTCAGTATTCTTTGTATTCTTGTGGATTGTCATTTTGAGATTTTACCCTATATTGTTTCCGTATTTACGATATACGGATGTGTTGTATGTATTTGGTCTTTGATGCGATTTTTATTATGATTCTTGTTGTGTCAAAGTCACTCCGGAGTGTACAGTTGGGTTTTTGTATCTTGTTTATCTGTCAGTATGTTTCCGTTGTGTTTAGTATATTCATGTTTGCCTATTATGTTGTTGTTGTGGGCCTACCGGCCTTGTATTAACCAGATATGTTGCCACGCATGAGGAGATGTCGCGCTTACTTTTCGACCACGACATACTCTTGGGGCGTGACAGAATAATTTTGTATTTCCATCATCTTCCATAGTGTATTTATCTTAAACCCTACTCCTCCGATCCACCACTGCATGGGGATAAGAGCTTCGGCTATCACCGAGCTGTAAGAATAGTGACGATCTGATCTAAGATCTTGCCTTCTAAGATCGGAATAATTTTTTCTTCCATCATATTCCACTATGTTTTTACCTTAAACTCTACTCCTCTTATCCGCCACTGCACGGAAATAAGAGCTTTGGCTAAAGCCAAGCTATAAGAATAGTGGCGACCTGATCTAAGGCCTTGCCTTCTCATATCAGAATAATTTTTTCGTCCGTCATCTTCCATAGTGTATCTACCATGACCCGACTCCTCCGATCCGCAACCGCACGGGGATAATAGATTTAGCTGAAGTCAAGCTATAAGAAATAAACAAAAGGCTCAGCTCGCCGACAAATCGCGCTTAAACCTTATTTAGGGCCCATCACCTTGCCCCTAGGCCCAATAACACTACCCCCTTTAAATTCGACTCCTTACCTTCCCCTTCTTCATCCTCTAGTCTTCTTGTCTTCGAAATCCTTCCTCTCACTTATTCCTAGCACGAAGATTTTCCCTTCCCCTTGCACCACCTCTCAGTTCTTACTTTCTTTTGACAAGATGAAAGCTCGCCTCAAGAATGCCACCCTTCGACAACTGCGAGATGAAAAAATGAACTCCGTTTAGGTGTCTGCTATCCTTGCACCATTGCCTACTGCTTTGGCTCCCTTGGATCTCCCCTCTGCCACTTCCTTCGTAACATCACCTTCCTCTCCCTTGATGATATCTCCTTTCAGCCCCACAATCGTCTACCATCAATCTCTTGCAAGTATTGCCATCTCCCCCTCTCCCAATTGTATTGTTGCCAAACCCTAGCTTTCCCTCTTCTTTACCCCCTCTTCTATGTGACCCTGTGCCGCCTCTAACATTCTTAGATATGAAAACTAGGCTGCGAGGAGTTGCACGCTGACAACTTTAGGGAAAAGATGCTTCATCCATTTGCTCCTCTTCTTCTCTTGTCTCGCCTACAACCACTGAATCGACGCCTGTTATGCTCCCCTCACTTCCTGTTTTATCCTCCGCATCAGAATCTCTCCCTTTATACACCCCTCTTTCCGTCAATCCTCCCACAATCTTGGGCAACCACCATCAATGATCTATCCCCAATTCCCCCTTTGGTGCTCCTTCTCTGGTTGAAGAGGAGCTTCTAGTTGTCACATCCCTGTCCACTACCCTCATGCCTTCCACTATGGTCTCTACCCACATGTTCATATCATCCTCATAGCCAAACTCTCCCCTTTCTACTTCCTCTCCATCTATGGAGTACACTCATTCTTCTTCTTCAAATTCCCATTGTCACCTTGTCCTTCTTCCCCAGATAGTGACACAATTCAATCTGAACATACTATATCCGTCAACCCTTCAATGAAAACGCCATTGTCTCTCCCCTCTTCATTTGATCTTACTCACCATCCCCTTTCTATGGGCCTCCTTCAGAACATCCCCCACTTCCTTTTGAGACTTTTCCCTTCCTTCATATAGGCGATTGCCTCCTCTTACGTGAATATCAGCGTCCCGACCCTTTTCTCCGTCTCTTTCTTCTTCACTATCTCTGAGAGAAACTTATGCATTCTCCATCAAGATGATGAGCCGCCACGGATGAAAGGCTTACATGCTCGAACTGGTTCTATCCCATCTTGATATCTGACTTTAGGGCTACATCTGACTTCCAACTCATTGTACACAGTCCATGGCAAACTTTCAAGAGCTGAAGCGCTCCCTTTCCCACTATCAGATGTAGCTTCAATGACAATCCTCACAACAATCGCTTCTCGACTTAGCAATGCAAGCAAAATTTCAGGAGAGGGAAAATTCCCTGCTGTAGGAATGAGCTCTATGTCGGGCTCAGTTAGATGAATCCCGACAGCAAAAAGATGCAAAGACAAGATCCACTTTACGACCCTAAATAAGTAGGGAGATTTGTCAAAATTTGGCTTTAATATCAGAGAGGAATCAGATCCTTTCTCAAGCGCACAAAGATGGAGTTTCCTTCAGAAGTGAGACACGGGTTGCCTGCATCAGGCATACAGAATCGTGGGGAGATTTCAACTTCGATGCACTAAGATTTGATAGATATGTCAAGGATCATTCAACAAGACTATGCTTCTCAGTTTCAGGGCATGTACATTTTGACTGATACTATCACTCAAACATCATGCCAATATCGCTGAATCCATCAGGACTTTCTCGAGCACGGGGAGTGTTGCATAAAGTTTCACTAGGATGTGCATGCTGATGACAAATGCTGACAGGAATGCTTGAAGCCCTTGATGCAGGCTACATTCAAGGATGATTTCAATGAGACATCAAACAATATGTTGCTCAAGGGTTCCCTCTTGCACATCAACCAGCTCCTTTTTTGAACTGAGAAATCGACTTTAGACGTTATCCCCCTGATCATTTCAAGATATAACTTTTCTATATTCATTCTTCTTCTTTTGGTTGTAAAGAATTACTGATTTCGATGATATGAAACTGTATCTGAGTGACATTTCTCCTTTTTAGTGATTAATGGCAAACTTGTAATAGATAACTCTTCTCGTTGACATCTCTTGATTTCTCCTTTTCTACATTGGGAGATTGGTTTCAGATGATATCTTTTGAACATTTTATAGTATAATTTCCTTAATTTCTTTCTCTTGATAATTAGAAACAACTGGTTTACGGTATGAAACCGTATTCAAGTTGCATTCCTTATTTTTGTGGTTAATGACAAACATGTAATGATAATTCCTCTCCTTGATATCTCTTGATTACATGGTATGAAAAATATTTTAAATGCACAACATTCCAGGGCCTGGGCGACTCCTTGCCTTCAACACCTCTCAAGTAATATGTTGACCCAACAACTCGACGAGTGACTATATATGGTCCTTCCCAATTAGGGGTCATCTTTTCAAGATCTCCAGCATGATTGACTTTATGCAAAACTAGGTCACCTTCTTGAAACCTCTTTGGTACTACCTTCCTGTTGAAGACTTATTATATTCTCTGCTTGTATGCTTTATCTCGGATTCACACTTATTCCTACCTTTCTTCCGACAAATCTAGTTTAGTACATCTCAAGATTTGATTTTGCTCTGGCTCGTAAGCTTCAACTCGAGCACTATTTAGATGGCTTCCACTGGGATGACCACTTCAATTCCATACACCCGACTGAATGGAGTCTCTCCAGTGGCAGTTTTGAGGGTGGTTCGATAAGCCCATAGGATCCCGGGCAACTCATCCACCCAATTTCCTCACTTAACCCCCAATTTAATTTTCAACCCTTGAATGAGAATTCTATTAACTACCTCTACCTGACCGTTAGCCTGAGGATGAGCTACTTGTTGGTGCAATCGGCCCAGGTCACGATTGACCAGACTCGAGTTTGACTCGAGTGATATTTTGATGTTTGACAAAGGGATTTGACAAAGTGGTTTGGAATTGATGTTTGACATTAATGTCGGTTAATATGTTGGGGAGATTGTTGGAGCAATCGACCCGGGTCATGTTTGATCGGACTCGAGTTTGACTCGAGGAAGACCTTAATGGTTGACTAGGGTTGACCATGTGATTTTGGAAAGTCCAAGTCATGGGTACTTGGCATGGAAAGTCCAAGTGGGACACTTGGCATTTGGTAAAGTCCAAGTCATGGGTACTTGGCATGAAAAGTCCAAGTCATGGGTACTTGGCATTTGGGAAAGTCCAAGTCTTGAGTACTTGGCATGAGAAGTCCAAGCATGGGTCTTGGCAAATGAGAAGTCCAAGCATGGGTCTTGGCAAATGGAAAGTCCAAGCATGGGTCTTGGCATGGAAAGTCCAACATGGGTTGGCAAGGGAAAGTCCAAGCTTGAGTCTTGGCATTTGGGAAGTCCAAGGGATTGATATTGGCGAAAGTCCAAGCGGAGTCTTGGCGGCGTAAGTCCAATGTGCCTTGGCGGTGTAGACACCGTTAGCATGACATAGCCGATGGAAGCACCTGAAGGCTAGCGCGATGGATGAACAAGTCATGGATGACTTGGAGGGATCCGAGAGGCGTGAGGCTGATGGAGGTGACTAGAAGGCTTAGGTCTAGGCTAAGGGTGGTCTAGCAAGTATGGGGGCACCATACTTGGGTTAAAACCTCATGTTTGAGGTTGACAATCGACTGACATTATGGCCAGTTCGACTGCCGTGAGTCGACTTGAGTTCGACCGCCATTAAGAGCCGAATCGCCGGCGCTGATCGCTCATTGAGCAATGAATCGATGTCTACGCGGGCCGATCGCTGTCGTAGCCGATCGCTTAGTTCTGCGGTCGCAGCACGTAACGCTTCATAGCCGATCGCTGGCCGATTACTACGGCGTTAGCCGATCGCAAATGTTGGCGCTGATCGCCAAGAGTCCCGGTGGAACTTGTCCCAGGTGGATTGAGTCGTTGTCTCACGACCTACGGCCGGCAATGATCGGGACTTATGGAGCGATCGTCGTGCAAAAATCTAGCCCGACGCGAGATAAAAGGGAGCTGTTCATGGAGATTGCGGAATCAGATTTTTGGGAGCTTTGGAGAGGCGATTTGAAGGCGATTTGCAGGTGCATTTCAGGGTCCTTCAAGCTCATCCAAGCAACCAACAAGCGCTCAAAACCCTAGTTTGTAAAGTGTTCTTTACATTTCCTTGTATTTTGCTTGTATTTTTGTGTATTACTTGTTGTAATCCATTGTACGAGGTTTCTCCACCTCCACGTGTTGTCGAGAAGGAGTTATTGCTTAGTGGTGTGTGATTGGCACCTATTTGATCTAAGCTTTTGTTTTTCGACAAACCATAGCATTTTAGAGTGCATCTCACGCCAAGTTAAAACTTAGACCCAAACTGATGGGTGCTATTTTCTTATTTGATATCCCAAGGAAACGGCCGATAATACTTCTAGCTTCAGGATAAAGTGTCTACAAAAGATTCTTATTAGAGCAATACGTAAACTAGCGCCCTCAACTCTCCAACCAGTGGTATCAGAGCAAGGTTGCTCTTCAACGGATTAACAACCGGGAGCAAGACGCTAGAGGGTAAAAGATGGAAGTCCAAGATCAATTAGGTTGGGACATCAACACACCGGTGCCCTACACCCTATACGGACGAGAAGGATTCAATTCTTGGAAGGGAAGAATTGAGGATTTTATTATGATGAGAGACTTTGAGGAATGGTCCATTTTGATGGAAGGATTTGAATATCCTAAGGGACCAAAGGGAGGGTTTCTCAAGAAGAAGAGATGGAGTGAGGAGCAACTCCAACAATTCGATAAAAATAAGAAGGTAATCAAATTCATTTTTGATTTAATTCCTAATGATCTCTTGTGTAGCCTAGGTGACTACGTGGATGCCAAGGAGCTATGGAGCGATTTGGCCAAGCTCCATGAAAGTCTATCACCCGTCCAAGAAGAAGGACCATCACCCTCTCAAGCTCAAGAAGAAACATCCAAAGAGCTAGAGGATTCGGAGGTTGATAGGGAATCAACATCCGGATCGGAAGAGGTAGAGGAAGTGGAAG
This sequence comes from Wurfbainia villosa, assembly GCA_025175895.1. Classification (NCBI taxonomy): domain Eukaryota; kingdom Viridiplantae; phylum Streptophyta; class Magnoliopsida; order Zingiberales; family Zingiberaceae; genus Wurfbainia; species Wurfbainia villosa. Next base: position 10,693 of record JAKLTH010000080.1, on the reverse strand, counting down.
AAGCATCCACTTCTAGGATTGAGGAGGAGATTAGGGCATCCTCGATACCGGAGCAATAAGAAGAACCATCTACATCCGGTAGAGAGGAAGAGCAAGCTCAAGAATCCACTCCGACCACCACAACCATCCTAGGTAACTCAAGCATGTCAATTAATAATAAAATGAATATTATATGCTTTGAGTGTAGGGAGAAAGGACACTACAAGAGTAAGTGTCCTAAACGGGTTAAGAAGACTCCACCCGTGCCAAAAGTCAAGGAGACCGGTGCCTCAATGAAAAAGAGCAAGGAGCAAGTGATTTGCTTCAAATGCCGACTCTGGGTCATTACTGAGTCAATGCCCGAAGGGGGAGAAGAAGGGGCAAAGGGGAGCATCACAAGTAGGGGGAGCTACTAAGGCTAACCCTAAGGTATATCAAGTTAATAATGCTCTTTCTTTAGTTAATAGACAAAAGCATGCTAGAAATTTCAATTCCCTAGCAATTTGCCATGAAAAGCATGCTAATAGAAATAAATACTTTTGTTTAGGAGCTAAAAATATTCACTTAGATAATAGGGAGAAATTTGGGACTAATGTCCCTAAAAACAACTTATCTAAGGACAAACCTAGGTCAAATAACTCTAGAAAATTTTTACCTAGGGAGACAATTAGAAAGGTGCAAGAGCACCTAGGTCTAAACCCTAAATGGACTAGGCATATGCCTAGAAAGTCCCATGCCCAAGATTTAAATCAAAATTCTAAAATCGGGCAATTAGAAAAGGAAAATCAAGTCTTGAGGTCAAGGCTTGAAAAACTTGAAAAGACCCTAAGTAAGATACAAAATTAATTTAAAGGGTCTAGTGGTCAAAATCAAGGGTCCAAAAGTCAAAGTCAACACCAAGGGCCTAAGAGTCAAAAGTCAACCAAAGGCAAGCAAGGTTTGGGTCACAAACCTAAGCCCAAGGTGACTTACCATAGTGTTCCATTAGATTATGGAACACTAACTAGGTCTAGGAAGACCAAGGTCAATAGGGAAGTCATCCCTAGAGTTGACCAAAGGGTGTGCCTAGTGGCTAGGGTTTCTAGGAAACCTAGGGTGGCCACTAAGAAGGTTGCAAGGAGTTACCCTAGAGTCAACCTAGGTAAGACCCAAATGACCAAGGCTAACAAGCCTAGGAGGGTCATTAGGAAGGTATCTAGGGAGGTTATCCCTAAGGAAGACCTAATTAACCCTAGGAGCTCAAATCGGTTTTGGGTTCCTAAGAGCGTGATTGATTCATGCTAGGTGGGTTTAGGATGTGCCAACCTTGATTGGATGGGTAGTTAACTCAATCATGGTAAAGGTGACACTTTAGGATGTTTTCAAGGTTATGGTTACCTTGGAAATAGATTTGAATCAATATCCTAAAAGATTTTAGGATGTGCCAATGCACTTTTGAATTTAAGAAAAATCAATTAAATTGGCACAATTTAGGTTTAGAGGTTAGTGTGCCATTTTGGGTTTTTGGCACACTAGGAAGATTAATGATAATATGGCAAAATATATCTAATTATATCAAATGACAATTAATATTAAAATTTGGGTATTACTATACCTATATATTTTATATTCCATGCCTTGTTTGCTATATGCCATGTCATGACATCATGTGTATTTCTAATCATTTTATATGTCATGATTATGCTTAGGTTTAAGGATTTAAATGTCATGTGTTTTAGATTTCATATTATGTCATGACATCATGATTATGAGCATATGCTTATTTATAACATTTCTAATGCCATAATCATTCATGCATTTAAGACAATTTGGTTGAAATTGAATTAAGGACTATGACATGACTTGAAGTCCCATTTATAAGGGAATCAAGTAGGGTTGCCTTAGAGAATGCATAAAATCCTAGATTAGGATGAACAAAACCCACATCTCACATCCAATTGACATGTATGTGTATTTATACACCTTAGATACATGTGAGATGCTAGGATATGAGTTGAGTTCAAGGTGCATAGTTTTTGCATCTAGATGAACTAAAACTCATCTTGTTTCATTTGTGGATCATTGGGAGAGCATGTGTACAAGTCATGTACATAGAGCCCAAGGAATATGATTCAAAATAAGGTTTTGAAAACATTTTAAAATCATTTTGAAAAACCTTGGTGAAGTCTATCTTTTGATAGCAATCACCATTGATAGAGTTGATACAAAATAGGGCCAAAACATTGAAAATTTCAATGGTTTTGAGTTTTGTATCAAACTCACTATTTTATGGGTAAAATAATTTTCAAATATTTTTCACCCATTGTGTGTGTCATAAGTATTATACGTAAGAATTTTCATGATTTTTCGAATTACGTATAATTATTTATGAATTTTTAAAATTCATTTCTGATAGCTGAAAATCGAGATTTTCACGATCGATCGAGTGGCAATGAGTGACATCGTGATTCAGAGTCGACTGTTAGGTCTGATTTTGGGTTAACAAGGTTTGTTTAGCCCATTTTCAGCCATGGTAAAGGTCCCTAACCACTTCTAACCCTAGGATATGCTTTGGGAAGCATTATAAAGGGTGAAAATCCATTGGATATGGATTAGGAGAAGTGTTAGGTCAAAGTATCAAATTTAGGGTATGGAAAGTTCAAGTTTGAACTTAGAACCTTAATTTTGATGGTTTAGAGCTCCTATTAGCTTAGGGGCTTCCCAAGGACATTGTTGGTGCAATGGTCAAGGGGGAGCAAGCCTTTAGGGGGAGTTATCCATCTTGGGATAATGGATGTGTTTCTCTCCTTGAAGAGGAGAAGTTATTGGGAGAGTATCATCAATTGGGAAAATTGATGGATTTTTTGATACCCAATTTAGAAATTGGGAGAGAGTATAGGATTGTCTCTCTTGAGTGATATGTGAATTATCACTAGGAAGATGGTAGGCATCCTAGGTATTTATTTTTGGATCAAGGGGGAGATTGTAAGATCTCATTGGGACATGAGACATTGACCTCCTTGGAGAGAAAACCTTTTTGATGTTAGTCAAAAAGAGGGAGAATGTTTGGGGGAGAACATTTGGAGAGTGTTTACCAATTTGAGATAATTGGTAAGGGATTTGAGTTAGTGGTCTAACTCAGATGATTTGTTTGGTTTTTGTCAAACATCAAAAAGGGGGAGATTATTGGTGCAATCGGCCCAGGTCACGATTGACGGACGAGTTTGACTTTCGAGTGATGTTTTGATGTTTGACAAAGGGATTTGACAAAGTGGTTTGGCATTGATGTTTGACATTAATGTCGGTTAATATGTTGGGGAGATTGTTGGAGCAATCGACCCGGGTCATGTTTGACCGGACTCGAGTTTGACTCGAGGAAGACCTTAATGGTTGACTAGGGTTGACCATGTGATTTTGGAAAGTCCAAGTCATGAGTACTTGGCATGGAAAGTCCAAGTGGAACACTTGACATTTGGTAAAGTCCAAGTCATGGGTACTTGGCATGAAAAGTTCAAGTCATGGGTACTTGGCATTTGGGAAAGTCCAAGTCTTGAGTACTTGGCATGAGAAGTCCAAGCATGGGTCTTGGCAAATGAGAAGTCCAAGCATGGGTCTTGGCAAATGGAAAGTCCAAGCATGGGTCTTGGCATGGAAAGTCCAACATGGGTTGGCAAGGGAAAGTCCAAGCTTGAGTCTTGGCATTTGGGAAGTCCAAGGGGATTGATATTGGCAGCGTAAAGTCCAAGCGGAGTCTTGGCGGCGTAAGTCCAATGTGCCTTGGCGGTGTAGACACCGTTAGCATGACATAGCCGAGGGAAGCACCTGGAGGCTAGCGCGATGGATGAACAAGTCATGGATGACTTGGAGGGATCCGAGAGGCGTGAGGCTGATGGAGGTGGCTAGAAGGCTTAGGTCTAGGCTAAGGGTGGTCTAGCAAGTATGGGGGCACCATACTTGGGTTAAAACCTCATGTTTGAGGTTGGCAGTCGACTGGCATTATGGCCGGTTCGACTGCCGTGAGTCGACTTGAGTTCGACTGCCGTTAAGAGCCGAATCGCCGCAATCGATCGCTCATTGGAAGCGATCGAGGCCGAATCGATGTCTACGGCAGCCGATCGCTAAGTCGGCCGATCGCTTAGTTCTGTCGAGCACGAACGCTTCATAGCCGATCGTAGCGGTCGACTATGGCGTTGGCAATCGACTGCAAATGTTGGCAGTCGACTGCCAAGAGTCCCGTTGGAACTTGTCCAACGTGGATTGAGCCATTGTCTCACTACGATCTTTGGCGTGATCGGGACTTATAGCGTCGACTACGAATCGGAAATCGACGCGAGATAAAAGGGAGCTGTTCATGGAGATTGCGGAATCAGATTTTTGGGAGCTTTGGAGAGGCGATTTGCAGGTGCATTTCAGGGTCCTTCAAGCTCATCCAAGCAACCAACAAGCAAGCGCTCAAAACCCTAGTTTGTAAAGTATTCTTTACATTTCCTTGTATTTTGCTTGTATTTTTGTGTATTACTTGTTGTAATCCATTGTACGAGGTTTCTCCACCTCCGACGTGTTGTCGAGAAGGAGTTATTGCTTAGTGGTGTGTGATTGGTATCACTAGGGCTCGTTTGAGCCCGATCCGTGGAGTAGGAACCGTGCGGTTCCGAACCACGTTATATCCTTGTGTTCGTGATTGTATCTTTTCGTTATTGCTTTTATTATTTCTATTCCGCTGTGCTAACGAAACTTATAGACACAAACACGCGATCGAATTCCATCTTCCTGCGGTCAACGCTATTCACCCCCCCTCTAGCGCCCTCAAATCTCCAACCCTACTGAAGTGAAGGCTTTTTAAATATTGAGACTTTGACACTATTACCTAATCTTTCGACCCTAGAACTGACATCCATTGTCACTGATCAACTTCCGGGAAACTCCATAACGACAAATAATATTATTCCAAAGAAATTATATTACTACACTCTCTGTTATCTTGGATAAAGGTTCAACTTCTATCTGCTTTGAAAAGTAATCTACCGCTACTAGCAAGAATTTCTTTAATAAAGGGGTTGTAGGAGTTGGACCAACTATGTCCATCCCTCCACTGGTCAAAGGGGAAAGAAGCAACTACAGCCTTCATCAACTTGGCGGCCCGCTCTGACCTATTGCTATGCTTTTGATAGGCTGGACAAGTCTGCACTAGGCGTGTTGCATCTTAATGAAGAGTTGGCCAAAAGTATTCGACTAACAACACTTTCTGTGTTAGTGCCCTTCCTCCCAAATAGTTGCTACAATATTCTTCATGTATTTCTTTGAGTACCCACTCGGCGTTCTCTTTCCCAAGACACTTCAATAAGAGTAGGCTAAAAGACATCTTGTATAAGGTTCCATCAATAATTACAAACCGCTTCACTCTTCTCAACAAAGCTGATGTTGCCCCACCTTCGGCTGGAATACTTCCATGCTGCAGATAAACCATAATATCGGTTCTTCAGTCGGATGTATCATTACTTTCCTGTACTACATCTTCCACATTATGCACCACCAAAGAATGAGGGACCTCAATGCACAAAGAATCTTGAGGTCTCCATCCATCTAAGGCACTAACTAGATGAGCCAACTCATTTGTCTTTCTATTCTCCTCTCTTGGAATTTGATGCAGGGTTACCTCCTAAAAATGAGTCTTTCCTTTTTCAAAAGCCACGAAGTACTTCTGCAACCTATCCTTCCGAATGGAAAAAGCAACTTTGAGCTACGACACTGCCAGTTGAGAATCTGAATGGATTATGACCGAAGTAGCTCCCACTGTCCGAGTTGCCTGTAATCCAACCAAAATAAACCTCATACTCGACCTCATTATTAGATGTTTTATATCCCAAATGAATGGCTATACAAGTTTCTTCATTCAATGGAGATATAAGTACTACTCCGACTCCACTTCCTCCATCTCCTGAAGATCCATCCAAAAGATTCTCCATGCACTCTTCCCCTCTTTTTCTTTTGTCGAACTATTCTCCACCCTCATCGACACTTTAGCTAGGAAATCAGTCAGCACCTGAGCCTTAATAACAGTTCAGGGATGGTAGTGCATGTCATACTCACTTAGTTCCACAACCTACTTAGCTAATCTCCTTGAAGAATTTGGTTTAGTGACTACCCAACCCAATTCACTATTTGTCAGCACATTCACCGGATGAGTCAGAAAATATGACCTCAATTTGTGGGAAATCAGGATTAGTATATATGTCAACTTCTCTAATTCAGTGTACCTTAACTTGGCCCCCTTCAGTATGTGACCTATATAATAAATAGGTTGTTGTTGTGCGTCTTCTTGTCTCAATAAAATTGAAGTGGTAGCTTCCTCAGATATGACTAAGTATAACCATAACAGTTCTCCCAAAATAGGTTTAGCTAGTAACGAGAGTCCTGCTAGGTATTTCTTCATATCTTAGAAAGCTAGTTCACACTTCTCATCCCACTGAAACCGAGTGACTTTTCTCAAAATCCAAAAAAGGGGTAAACCTCGATCTGCCGACCTGACAATGAACCGAGACAATGAAACGATCCTCACAACTAACTTTTGGGTTTCTCGCAAGTTGCTGGGGGATTTAATATTACACAAGGCCTAAACTTTTTTTGGGTTAGTCTGTAATCCTTTTTCAGTCATGATATATCCCAGGAATTTCCACTATTTACCCCGAATAAATACTTCTTTGGGTTCAGCTTCATGTTGTAGCATCTAAAAGTAGCAAATGTCTCTTCAAGATCCTGCACTAGATCCCGAGCGAACCTTGATTTTACTAGAATATCATCAACATACACCTCCACATTCTTGCCTTTCTGTTCAGCGAATATCTTATCCATGAGCCTCTGATAAGTGACGCTCACATTCTTTAGCCCGAAGGGCATCATCACATAGGCATACAATCCTCCTGTTGTTACAAAGCTAACCCGCTTCTAATCATCCTGTGTTAAGGGAATTTAGTGATACCCTTGATAAACATCCATAAGTGATGCCACTTCATACCCCATAGTAGAATCTACCAACTGATCAATATGAGGCAAAGGGTAGTAGTCTTTAGAGCATGCTTTATTTAAATTATGAAAGTCAATATACATCCTCCACTGTCCAGAAGTCTTGGGGACCAATACTGCATTTGAGACCCATTCGGGGAATTGAATTTCTTTAATGTGACCAACTTGCAGCAGCTTATCTGTTAGTGCAATCAACCCATGTGATGTGGTTTTGATGTGTGTGGCAAAGGGTTTAAGTTAGGATTATTATGGATTTGATATGTGAGTTAAAGTCATGCAGGACTTAGTGGTCGCACATGGAGCATTTGCAAGTTTCACCTCTCATGACTCGGTCTTTGAGTCGGTGAAAGATGCATTGCGGAAGCCGTGCGCTTGGTGCATCTGAGGGACCGTCGGACGAGCAGCATTGGAGTGAAGCGGGAGGAAGTAGACTTCAGCGAGGCCTTGAAAGGATGGTGCCGCGCCGCACTTGGCGATCCGGGGACGGGCCGGACAAAGAGAACTTCAAAGGTGAGGGACTTCAAGGAAAGATGAGAATGAGCGAATGTAACCCGGGACGGGTAGCGCTTAGGTGAAACTTGGCCAATTGGCTAAGTGTTGGATGAGTTTTTCCGACATCAGTCGACTGCCATATCATGGCAGTTGGATCGCTCAAGTCATTATTGACTCGACTGGTGTTCGAATCTGGTTTGTATCCCAGCAATCGACTGCCAAGGGTTGACAGTCGACTTTGAAACCATCAGTCGACTGGTCGTGAGGGTTACGGGCACAGAATGGTTGATAGTCGATTGCTTGCTTCGAGACTCTTTTGTTGGCTCCGATCGGTGATAGAAAGATCGATCGGTGATGTGGGAGTCGTTGGATGAAATCCAACATGGAAGAAGCCGTTATGGGGCAACGGCTACAGGGGCAATTGACTGATCGGGGCATCAGTTGACTACTAGGCACCCAACGAGAAGAATGAGCTCTTCCCTATAAGAAGGGGCCTTTGGACACTTGGGGAGCCTAATGCTTAATTCCTAAACATCCTCACAAGTGCCCAAACAAGTTCCACTCTTCTTACTTGCATTTATTTCAATCCTATTGTAAGAAGAGAGATTGTAAGAAAGGTTACCTCCACCTAGCTTTGTGCAAAGGAGAGATTAGTGGAAAGTTTAAGGCGTGATTCACCTGGAACGAACCGGTCCGTGGATTAGTGGCAAGGTCGTGAACCACGTTATATCGGTTTGTTAGCATTGCCTTTTGTATTGTCTTTTATATTTCCACTTGCGCTAATCATATTTGTAGGCAATCAACGAACGACTTCCACCCGTCAGACGAAAGAGGGATATTCACCCCCCCTCTAGCCGACCACCGACGTTCCAACATTATCCACCTCCTCAGCAATAACCTTGTCTTTCTCCGATCTGAAGTATCGCCTTTTCTGTTGAACTGGCCGAGCTACTCGGATAATGTTGAGATGATGTTCGACAATTCAGGGATCAATCCCCATGAGGTCATGCACATCTTTAGTGAAGATATCTCCATTTCTCTATAGGAAAGCGACGAGTTCTTCCTTCACCTCAAGCTGCTGGGTTATCCGAGTTATTTTTCCAGGGGCTATCTCTACAGGCTCGCCTTCTTCCATTTTCTCTATTTTGGGTAGGGCTTCTTCCAACACATATACTCTCGAGGTATCAACAACCTTCCCTTTGGGATCATCCACTCGAGATTTCTTCTTGACATCTCTCACCATCTGGATATAGCAGCTCCAAGCTACCCTCTACTCTCCTCTGACTTCCCCAATGAGCTATATATAGGATATAGGAAACTGTATCCTATATATTAGGATGATGATGTCCCCTTGAGGAGCTCATAAGGTTCATCATGTAAACCCTGCAGGTGGACTTGGTCCGACATGATGATAAGGCTGAGTGGTACTACTCATGGAGTTAGATGTTGATTAATTAATTGTCAATAAATTAATTAATCGATGGACATTCGAGATCTTAAACACGGAGAGATATATGTACAAATAATATATGGATCCTATATTAACTTATGGGGGTTGGTGAGGTAGATCAATGATAATCCTCTAGTGGAATGGATTATCATTAACGGATCGGACTTTATGTGGGCTTGATCCATTGGGTGGCCAAGATCCAACTCCTCCTCATGGTCCCTATCGTAGCCTATTAAAACCCTCTTGAAGCCTAGATCCGATGGTGGAGAATGGAACTCTAGATCCGACGATGGAGATTAAATCACTAGATCCAACGGTTGAGATTAAATCTCTAGGTCCGACGGTTGAGATTAAATCCCTAGAACCGACAGTGGAGATTAAAACAAGGCTTAAGCCTAACTCTATAAAAGGAGGCCAAGGCTTGGGCATGGAGAAAAATTGGGAGATTAGGGTTTTGGAGATTGGCTTGAGAAGAGAGGTGGGCAGCGGGAACCCTAGGCTTTCTTCTTGGGCGACAGCTAGGGTTTGGCCTTCTTCTTAGCCGGCGGCTTCTCAACCACCTCTCTCTCTCTCTAGATCACCTCCTCCTCTCTCTTTCTCTCTAGGTTGTCCGTGCAACCTTCCTTCAAGGTTTGCCGACACTCCTCCACCTCCGATGCTTCAAGCTTGAGCTTGGAGCTTGTTGGTTAGTCCTAGATAGGAGAAGAGTTTTGTTTCTATACTTTCTCTTGTTCGGAGCAAGCAAGGAAAGGAAGATCGTGATCGAGGAGGCTTCATCTCTTGGAGGATCGTTGCCCACACAACGTCCAAGAGAAGGATAGGACATACGATAGAAGACCTTGAGGTAAACAAGAGGTATAAATCTTGTTTTGCTTTCCTTATGTTTCTTTGTATATTGTATGTATGGCGTGTGGCTAAATTTACTTGGACCCCAAATACAAACGCAAAAACCGGCGATCCGTATATCATCTATTTCGCGGCTATTCGAAGAATATAGGTAGGTTGCTTGAACAACAAGTTTGTTCAAGTGACCACTCTAATCGAATAGCACGATGATGGAATGGTTGCTTTGGTAATCCCTCTTTGTCGAGGATTAATTTTTTTATCTGTGGACGAAGATGGGATCGCCATGGACAAGCGACCGAGTTAAAGTGGGAAGCGAAGTTTCCCCACCTACAAGTGGTATCAGAGCCACGGTTTCCAGTTTTGTGTGTTTAGGATTCGGTTACTTTTATGCACTTTTCATATATTGTATGTGTCGGATAATAGTAGGATCTGCGTAGGTTAACTTTTTGGTTGCAGGCATAGGATCCAACTATTATGGTCATATGTGTGTATGTGATTGTATGTATGTAATTGTATATTATTTGAATCCTCAGAGTTGACGAGATGAGTGTTTAATTTTTGTAATTAAGTACGTCATTATTTAGCCACTCATTTTTTTTAGTTTACTTTCGATCTAGATTTCATGTACACTCCTTCGTGGAGTATAGGATCGATGAATGTAAATTAAAATAGTTATTCTCGGCTCGGATCTCCGGATGACTTGTACATGGCGTAGGGAGGAGCGGACGAGATAGCGATACGACATGAGGCATATTGGAGACAAAAGTCATAATAGTTGGAAAATATTTCTTTTTCATATTTATTGCTTATTGTTTGATATGCATGTCGTAGGCTAGGAAAATTCCTCAATTTTAAATTACTAAGTGGGAGAGGGATATTTTTATAAATTCCACGGCCTCCATTACGATTTGACATGTGATGCAA